>AYEL01079992.1:0-26568 GCA_000484575.1 Olivierus martensii | reverse complement strand
TTTTTTTCAAATGTAAAAAGATGTCTAAAGTTCGAAAGTGGTATATCATTTATATTAAAGATCGCTCTTTCATATAAATGTTCATGTTCCTTAGCTGCTCTTTTCATAGCTGTAAAAATAAAATAGTCTTCTAATGCATCTGGATCAAACGCCATCATATTATATACATCCATGTTTGTTTTTTTACTTTTTCTACCGTGAGAGGGACAGAAAATAGCCTCGATTTCAGCATGTTTATATCGTTATGAATATAAGGGAAACCAGTTGATGCGCAAACGCAATTTATAATTTTTAACTTACGCTATGTATAACATTGTAACCATAACGGAAAATACCTTTGCGCAAACTCGCTATTATCATATCTAAAGCCTTTATATTTTAAACGTAAAATGAAAGATTTAAAAATAATATATTCATATTATTCTAAAATTTTTATATATTTATTTTTATCATCAACTAGCTTATGCAACTAACGTAATTTTAATGCGTTTCTATCTTAGATAGCACTGTAATTAGACTGAATTAGTTAAATTGTGTGCAATCGTTGCAAGAAAAAAAAACAAAATAATACTACTTTTCATCGAACTAAATGGAAAAAGAATTGTCTCGATTTCTGAAAGAGACTAATTTCCTTTATCTGTTTTCTAGGATTGCTTGCTTTTCATCTCGTTTCTTATAAGTAAAGGTAATTCTAATGAATCGCAACACGAATTAAATGTCTTAACTATTCTTTTCTAGGTATTAATAAAATTAATTAGCCTTAATCAACTCCTTAAAAGGCGTATTTAAAGATGAATAATTTATTCCTATAACGTGTTTCGATTTATGCATCACGTTGATATTAATAACTATAGGAAATTATTGATATCTTTTCTGTTTGTTTGTAATCTTTTTTTACTTTTGATTATCCGTGATCAGGTTATTCCTAAACATGTTTTTCTTCATTTTCGTCAATAGTTCAGATTATCAACCATTTCATCATGGGACGAAAAGCTTAAAACTTACCAGAAAAATTTAAAGGAATACTTTTTCATAGAACTGAATAAAAATGATGATATAGTTTTACAGTTTGATTTTTCTCTTGAATTATGAGAAGTTAACTTGTCAGTCGAAATGAATTTCCAGTGAGAATTAAACCCGTTTGACATTAAGAGATTTTTTCGAGTTGTTTAATCATTATTTGATGCAATTTGTTATTGCTGTATTATATTAGAATATATCATTAATTTTTACAGTTTAAGTTCAGAGTAATGCCATTCAAAGTGATGCCGTTTATAGAAAAGATGTTTTCTGTAAAATACTTCGTGCTAAGATTCTAGTAACTAATTGGGTAAAGCATATTGTTGAAGTGACAGTGATAATAAAAAAGTCCATTTGGATATTTTAGATCAGTGGTTATTAAAATAAGGCGTGAAATTTTTGAATTAATTTTTATTATTTACTTAATAGCAAAAATTTCCACTTCGCACATTAAATATATATTAATGATAAGTGGCAATGAAAGAGTAAACACTGATTTGATATTTTGATAGGAGATTAATTAGTTTCAATCTTCTTGTTGATAAAAAAATAAAAATTTAAATATTATTTCTTTAGTTGTTTGTATAATTTAACATTAATTTATATAATTTTTAGTGGAATGTTTGTTACTTCTATATAAGGATGATAATCTTTTATAAGAAACTTATAGGGTCTATTATAGGTTTTGGAAGATAGAAAAGAGGGGCAAAGACCGAAAAAATTTAAGAACCACTGTTTTCGATGAAGGAAAAGGTTCATTATTATTCCCATTAATATCGTTTAATATTTTTAAAATAGAATAAATTCTGTAGAAGAAATTTTTTAATTTAACCTCTGAATAAATTTATTCGAAAATTTAAAAAAGCTTATCTGTATAGATACTGTTTTATCGATTAACTACGATACTGTAGCTTTAATCCTGAACAATTTGCGATGTTAAAAGAAAACAACACACAATCTGAAATCAAATTTGCGTGTTAAATCAATTTTGTCTATATAAAATACTAAAATCATATTTAAATTATCTTCAAATTGTTTGGAAATTTGTAGTAACTCAGCCAATAGGAGAATGGTTGGATAGTAAAGACTATTATAATAATTTAAATAAAATTTTAAAATATTTTCTGACTTAAAATTCCATTTAGTATTTAAAAGTGATGTCCATGAAATTTTGATCCAACAGAGCGAAAGAACTTGATTTAGATAGTCGAAGAGAATTTTATTTTCATAAAGTTAGAATCATAAGTAGACTATATATATATAAACTTATGCAAAATAATTGAATTGAATATTATAGATAATTTTTCACATATCTACTTTTAAAGTGTAAGGTGTAAATGTTTAAAGGTGCTAATGTTACTGTCATAGAAGCGGACATCCGAGTTATAATTATAATTATTTATTTATTTATACACATACACCCTATTAAAAAAGCCAAAATTGGTGTCCCCTTCATCAGAGTTGTAAAATAAACAGATCTACAAGATTTTTTAAGTCTTTTCACCTGAAAATGAAGCAAGTTTATCTGGCGAGATTTGTTCTGAGGAACATTATAATTTATCATGTTAGAAGATAAATCTTTCATGAAATTTCATCAACGTTTTCATATCATGTTTCTTAATCAGTTCTTCAATTGTTGGTAATTATAAAAAATTTGTATTTTGTTTTTGAGCATTTGAAAAATAAATGGCGTTTATTTTTCTGATTGCACGATACCATACTTCACTCAACGAATTTAAGCTTGATACACACGATGAAGAAAAACTTCGTAATATTTTGTGTACTGATAGGGGACCTTGAAATAATTCGAAAATGTCTAATGAACTTATAATCTAAATGGCACCCTTTAAAGCTAGCCAATCACCATCGAGTATACAAAGCATCACGACGCATCCAGTTGACAAGATGCAATACTTCGTAATATTTTGTGTACTGATAGGGGACCTTGAAATAATTCGAAAATGTCTAATTAACTTATAATCTAAATGGCACCCTTTAAAGCTAGCCAATCACGATCGAGTATACAAAGCATCACGACGCATCCAGTTGACAAGATGTGTCGCATTGCATCGCTTTCCTACTGACTTCCAGGGGCCCTAGTCTCGAGTTTATCGTGTTACAACGCATTCGTGTTAGCAGTATCACGTGACATCAACTCCCATGTTTAGACAAAATTGATAGGTAGTTAGCAGTATCACGTGACACCAACACGAATGCGTTGTAACACTATAAACTCGAGACTAGGACCCCAGGTTAGTAAGACGACTAGAGACGCAATGCGATACTTAGTGGCAACGCGACGCGTCATGACGCTTTTTAATGTAGATGGTGATTGGCTAGCTTTAAAGGGTTATAACTCGAAAACGGTGTTATTTAGACCATATGTTCTTTCGACATTTTCGACTGGTTTCGAGGTCCCCTATCAGCACACAAAATATTACGACGAAGTTTTTCTTCACCCTATATTTTGTATGCCATATACGTACAACAATATGATACGAATACCGCATGAAACCAAGTTTTAAGTATATATTCGTCCTGTACTCATGAAAAATATCTTGAAGTAAATGCAAATTTTCTAATTATTTGATTTATTATGTCGTTAATATGAAATTTATAGGAAATACGGTTATCTAGAATTAAACTAACAAGTAAGATCTTTGTGAGAATCTACTGGAATAAAAAGAGCATTATTATACCTATCACTCCTGTTACTTCTATTTTGTAAAGCAAATATCATATACAGTATTTTGATTTAGCTTAATTTATTATCATATCAGGCCTATTAATAATGAGCCAATCTTTAATTTTTCCAAAATCATCAAATCATTAGTATGCAGTATTTTAAATATGCAGATCATTATGCATATGAAGAATAATTTATAGTATGATTTTCATGAATCTGATCTATATTTCATGTAGATTTATTAAAAATACTTCCAACGCTGAATAATTTCTACATTTAATCTTTTAAACACACACCATCTACATTTAAGAACGGTTTCTGTTATTATTTCACTTCTTTTGCTTGCAGCTAGAATGGCTTAAAGACGATAAATTTAATACAGTAGTTTTCGAGAAAAATTGAATAATGTTCGGAGTTTAAATTATTAATTCTTTGAACACATGGAAATGTGTTGAAATATTTGTTCAAAGTTATATTTATCCACCTAACTTTTTTTTGACTAGCCACGCATATATAATCCTCTTATATATATAACGTGTCAAATTATCGATTTGAAGCTTCATTTTCTGCACACCTTGTTAACTTTTCAAATATTAAATTTTAGAAAGTTTATTGCTATGTTTACAAGTTAACAATTCTGTTTTTACGTTTATAGCAATGTTCAATGTAAATCATTTGGATGATTGGAAATACGGATGAATAAAGCAAAAATTTTTTATATTTTTCTGCTTTAGTGAAGAAACTTGGAAATTTATGTCCAAACAAATGTCGGCTGTTTATAAATAAATAATATCAAATTTTTCACATCGTACTCATAAAGTAAGAAAATAAGTTAATAAAATCTGCGATTTAATCTTAGTATTTTAGAATGCTGAAGAATTTTTTTCTTTAGATATTCGATGACATCTAATAATAGCAGAAAATTTATCCACTAAAGAATTTAAGAATGGCAGAGAAATTCAAACAATTGGAGGAATTTATAGAGGCGAACAACAGAATAGTAAGTATAAAAAATTATTTAAAATTAAGCGAAATAATTTTTAAAATATCCTAACTTGGTTTATTTCAGTTAATGACGTTAATGTTGAGTGGGAAGATCACTTGATCGCAACTAAGCAACTAATCACTTGATCGATCGATTAATGATGAATGAATGCGTTTTAAAAGCAAGCAATAGGAAATATTAATACATTTGGTCATTTTTAATAATTATATCTACTAAACTGCATTTATATTTTTTAGCCTAGGCTATTGGTGAGCAAACTTTTCACATGAGGATCATTTTCAGAATTCAAAATGAAAAGGAGCCGCAAAATATATAGTATCATGTATTTAAACTGCATTTATATTTTTTAGCCTAGGCTATTGGTGAGCAAACTTTTCACATGAGGATCGTTTTCAGAATTCAAAATGAAAAAGAGCCGCAAAATATATAGTATCATGTATATACGATTAATATTTTATCATAAATTGATCATTTTAATTATTTAATTGTTATCTTAAATAAAAAAAAGTATAAATCGTCTATTACCGAAATCAATATTTGTTTTTAAGATAATTTTTTTACTATTAATAAAAGTAAAACGTTTATCGTAAAAATTCGGTAATAATTTCGGTAATAGACTATCTACACTTTCTTATTTTAAATTAATAGAATAACATTTAAATAATTAAAATGATCATTTGGTGATAAAATATTAATCTTATAATTATCCTATATTCTGCAGCTAATAAAAACCTATTATCAATATTTCAAAAGTCCCACTCATTTTGGGTTATAGCATATGTTAGTATTAAATAAAGTGTTTTAATGCACTCTCAGGAACTTTCAAAATCTCAAACATAATAATTTTTAGCATAGAAATTAAGTCCAATAACATATGAAGCGTTTTTTGCCGAGTCGATAATCGAGTCAGCAAGCAGCGAACCACTGGCACATACAGTCGGAATGATTCGGTTGCCTATTCGACAAACGCTCCCAAATGTATATACTACGTTGCAAACTATTCGGCATACTGCATCTCTAATTTATTTAGTTAAGGAAAATAATATGATATGGGGAGCGCATATGATGTAAATTTGCCATTTATTGTTAGGTGCTTTTATTGTATATATCAGTGATTGACGCATATAAATAAATAAATATATATATTCAGTACCATTTCATTCTATGAGATGTTCCATTTTCATTCAAGTAATAATATGGTGTCATAATATCGTGAAAAATGCAATCGCCGTACTTTAATCTAACTGCAGAGATTTCTTGGGGAGCGCATATGATGTAAATTTGCCATTTATTGTTAGGTGCTTTTATTGTATATATGATTGGCGCATATAAATAAATAAATATATATATTCAGTACCATTTCATTCTATGAGATGTTCCATTTTCATTCAAGTAATAATATGGTGTCATAATATCGTGAAAAATGCAATCGCCGTACTTTAATCTAACTGCAGAGATTTCTGATTCAGAATTTTTGTTAAAAAAATTAAGTAGATCCAAATTATTTTTGAAAACCCCCACTTCGAAACAGCTCCGAAAATAGCCATCTGAACATACTCAGTCAAAATAATGAGACGAGGATACGCGAGCGGTTATTGGTGCTCAAGTTGGTACTTGAAAAATAGCGCCCATCTGAACATTTAAATAACGAGACGAGAGTACCCATTCGACGAAAAAAATGGTCATACGGAAAGGCGACGACATTAAAAATCGCGTCGTATGTTTTCAGCCTAAAAATAATTAAAAATTAAATTTTAATTCGAAAATTCAAGTATTGATAAAAGCAATTTTAGAAAAAGTAATCGACTTCTTTCTAAACGCGAAAGGCTAATGGAGTTGCGAATGGTTTATGTAGTATTTGGGTTGCAATTCTGCAAGAGGCCAGACCGAATATATCTGTATGTTACACTGATCAGTATTGAATTATTTTAATAAATATAATAATTTGGTTTCAAAAATGAACTGTTCCATTACACTGATCAGTATTGAATTATTTTAATAAATATAATAATTTGGTTTCAAAAATGAACAGTTCCATTTTTTTTTTTTTTTTTTTAATACCTTTCACTGCGAAGGCCGCAAAACACACCTGGAAACTCTTCAGCTTTTGGCACAGGTGATCAGTATCCCATAACTAAATGATTATTTATATGAATGGTCAAAGTCCAACCCATCGATTTTGTGTTTTACAGTCCAGCTGATCCTCTACAGGGCTGGGTAGCCTTGATAAAACCGATAATAGCCCCGTCACTTATTAATCGACAAAATTGGAAAATGATGTTAAGAACTCTCGTACTACATATGGATCAACGGTCTCAAACTTGTAGCCCGATACGCCCTTTATGGCGGTCGGCATCACATTCATTATAATTTAAGTGTAGTAGGCCTACTACAAACTGGATACTTTTAATATTAATTTCAGCGAAATACATAATTTAATAAAAGGTTTGGAATTGCTAAATAAATTCATTAGGAAATCCAATGAAAATGATTTGTTATCAATTCGTTAACTATTCATTTTGTTTTTAAGAGTTATAGGCCTATTCTTGATAATTTTTCAGAACATATTAAATAGAAACAGACTAGATAATTTACAGTAATTAATGCGAATAAATTTATGTTACAACAAAGTAATATTTTATGGAATAAATTAATTTGTATTATTTTTATAAAAATTTTTATAAATCCATCGATAAATATTTTATGGAATAAATTAATTTGTATTATTTTTATAAAAATTTTTATAAATCTATAGATGAATTTATTTATGTGGATAAAGACTGGACAACATTCATAATTTTAATTGAAACATGTATATTTAAAATTAAAATAAAATAATTTGAAAGTATCTCTTTTTCAAATAGAAATACAGTGTTTTAAGTAAATTAAAATGCAGTAAGTGTACTCGTTTTACATCTCGGTTTAAAATGGATTCAGTTTTAGAAGGCACTGGTAAATTATTAAATGTTTTAATTACAAAATAAAATTATTTAAATTTACAATATGCAGGTGCTTTGACAGTCTATAGTATGGTTCTTTTCAATAAAATACTTAAATGAAAATGTGTGTTATTTTCTTAAACAGTATGAAGTTCTAATCATTATACAAGCCAAGACAGTTATGGCTGGGTCAACCTCTCAAGATCTTTATCTTCTTCTGTCTTTTGTTATTCGAATATCTTGTAATACTTTAAATAATGATTTCTGCTAGAAAAACCCCTTATTTCCAACTAACAGTAATAATTTGTTTCTTCAATGATCCGTTATTTAACCCTTTGAAGAATAAAGAATGAAGTGAGTAGCGTATAGAAAATAATGAAAAAATAGAAATAAGATTTTTCCAGAAGAAGTGTGGAGAATCATTAATTGAAAAGAGAGGGAACCCTTTAGGAATGAAGTGAGTAGCGTATAGAAAATAATGAAAAAATAGAAATAAGATTTTTCCAGAAGTGTGGAGAATCATTAATTGAAAAGAGAGGGAATCCTTTATGCATCTTTTACAACAGATGGGTAGGTAGAGAGTAAATTCTATCCCTTCCACAGGAAAAGAAAAGAAAATGTCAAAATAGCCAGCACATAAAAAACTAATCAAATAGTCAAAAATCAGTATAACAGCGAACATGGTGGAAATGTTGATGTAAACAGACATACAGTATTTTATAAATATAATACCGAAACTTACTCGTGAAAGTAAAGCACATAAAAAACTAATCAAATAGTCAAAAATCAGTATAACAGCGAACATGGTGGAAACGTTGATGTAAACAGACATACAGTAATTATAAATATAATACCGAAACTTACTCGTGAAAGTGATACAGATAATGTCTAATAATAACAAAAATGATAAGCGATAAAACAATTTATAACTAACAATAAAAATTTGTCTATATATCTTTCAATGCCTTTATATTTCCCACCATAAAGCGAAGATGTGGAGAGATAACGCGGCAAAGAGGCTCAACATACTTAAACAAACGATGTTTCTCAAGTGTCAACATTAATTTCAGAAAGATAGAATTGTGGATAACCGGGCGGCTCTAATCTTCTCTCCTTTAGTTACAAACTCCTCTTGTCACACTATGAACTGCTGGCCGTTCTTTACTTCCTAGCTATTGTTGCTTCCATCCATTACTTTCATCGGATATGAACGAACACTTCGTATTGAAGTTGGGATAACTCTTTCTATTGCTATATTACTAGCCGCTCTATCTCAACAGAAAACAATTAAGAATATCTCACAATCAATCTTTCGACTGCC
The DNA here is from genome assembly GCA_000484575.1 of Olivierus martensii. NCBI lineage: Eukaryota > Metazoa > Arthropoda > Arachnida > Scorpiones > Buthidae > Olivierus > Olivierus martensii. The sequence goes on along the minus strand of AYEL01079992.1, from coordinate 17,596 downwards.
CGTCTCAAACAATATTCGCCGTTTTATATTAATGACAGCAGAATTAACTTCAATAATAGATTCATTGTTTAGTCATTTCTCACTATCTTCTAGATGTCTCTCTTTCTTTTTTTCTTTTTTTTTTTCTTTAGAATTCCTGATTTAGCATTTTAGACAATAGATTCATTGTTTAGTCATTTCTCACTATCTTCTAGATGTCTCTCTTTCTTTTTTTTCTTTCTTTTTTACTTTAGAATTCCTGATTTAGCATTATTCGCAAATAATTGTTTCGCTTATTTTAAATTAAAACTTCCAGCATTATAATCTAAATTAAATAAATATAAACAACTAATAACAAGGAGTAAGTTTACATCTGACAGTTTCGCTAGTTGTGATGCAATATTAATAATACAAACATATTCCATGTGTTACTATTATTCATCTCTTATCATCTATTTACAAAACGTAACTAATTTTGATAATTGAAAATAACCACTTTAATTCAATCTAATATAATAATCTTATTGTTCATGTGTTTCGAAACAGGTTATGTAAAATAGAATTAGAAGAATTGTTAAGATTATTACTATTTACATTATTTTCAATATTATGACTTCTATTTAGACAATTCATGTAATAATGTAAATATATACAGTATATAGTATAAAGTAAAATATTTAACAGAAAAAAATTGAATTTATATAATATATCATTCAAAATATTTGTTTCAGGTTTTTTTTTTTTTTGCCTATTTTACGCCTCCTTTCCAATCAGGGAGATTACTAAGAGGGCTGGGCCAGTTCCAACCACGGGCTGCACCCACACCCGTGGAGGGAGCCGGATGGTGAAGGACGGGGATCACCGGGCCGGGCTCAGTACCACAAAAAAATCCGGGACCAGACCCGGGATTTTATACGAAAAATTGCATACGATTTATTAATCGTTAATTAACCGCATACAATTTTTTTCATTCCAATTATCAATTTATAAATAGGCCTACTTATTGAATTTTTAATTAAATTATTTGATAGTACAGTCAACTTTTAAATTTTTTATGAATTAATTCTTTGAAATTAGATTGGTAAGTCATTAACAAATATAAAAATTTTGCCATTTTCATTCATTAACGAGCATTAATCATTTTAGAAATTACAGGACTTCGATTATGAAAATATCGAAAGATTCTCCAGTTATATGGACTGGGATTTGATTAGAACATTAGATGATTCAAAAAAAAAAATAAAAAATAAAAATTCACGAGTCATATATTTTAAACATACGAAAACTTATGAAACTCATATCTACTTATGAAAGAAGAATAACTTAATATTTTTCGAAAAGATTTCTAGCGATAAATAAGCTTGTAAACAAACTCGACAAGGATTTAATTATTGAATACCGAAATCAAAATGATTAAACTATAGCAATTTTCCAACACTCATTAAATTGGAATATATATTTAATATAAATGATAATTCCTAAGCAAACAATTTATTTTAGAATTTTCTCATCTTAAAAATTGTTGTCATGTAATTAAATATCGACAACTTTCATTTGTTTTTATTAAATCAAATTTCGAATGATTACTGATAAGCTTATTAGCAAATATGCGTATTAACAGCGAAAATTAATTGAATTTGTTTATGAAAATAAATATTATAAAGTATTGTTTGTTTTCTTATTTATAATTAAAACTTATTGTACTTAATCCAGTCAACAAATTAGCATTTGAAGAGTATAGGAGAAAAACAGTCGGGATGGATTCTCCAATTTTGTAAAAATCAATTAAGTTGACCTCTCTTTAATGCATTCCTAATTTAACCACGCTCAGTTCAAATAACTTATATAAGATTTAAAGCCATGTTTTTATAATGCTGCCTCAAAATTAGGACCTCGAAAAAACTTTTTGTGTTTTCTTTGTAATTTTTTAAGACTAATTTCAGTCATTTTAAAGCAATTAGATGTACTCCTATTTTCTGAATCAATGTAACAATCCATTTTAATCTTTACCATATCTTAAGCGAAAAATATTGTGTACTTTATTATATTTACGCATTAACTAAGTTTAAAATTAATTTCAATTTTAATAAATTTATAATCCGCATATGACCAGATGTTACAATTTTCAGCAATTTTAACAGATACATAAATTATTATGACATGCTATATATTACTTTAATTTTTATGATTTTTAATCATATCAAATTACAATTTAAGAATAATATTTAGAATAAACTTCTACTTTCCGAATATATCATTTATTTTGAAAAGATTAAAAATACGGTATTATAATATAAAGCCATAAAAATCATCTCCAATGTCATAATCAGTTTGTTTATTGTCATAAAAACCTATTAAATAGTTCCGAAAGTTATTAATGGTGACACATAGACACTAGACACCCGGCGTAGTTATCTCATAAGCCTTAGTTCCTTTGCTTCGGAATGTAAGCTAATAAATAAATCTAATCGTTAACATAATATTATATCCGATTAGTATTACATATTAATTAAATATTTAAACCCTAAAAAATTAAGTTTATTTAAGCATAAAAAAGAATACAGTAAACTGAAGGCGTAGATTTGAATGCCATCTTGTTATTTATTTGTTGAATGTCATTTTTTATTTATTTAACTTACGATATATAGTATATATGAAGTAATACATTGAATTTGGTTAAATTAATTTTCTACCAAGAGATGGCACTTCAAGTTTCACGGCAATAAAGTCACTCTATGCTCCTATAGGAGCATAGAGTAACTTTACAAGGCAAAATTTCTACCACATCTCCTTTTATTTCGAGGTAAAGTAATAATATTAATATTATTAATAATTTTAAAACATAACTTTATACAATTGTTTGACCATAGATTAAACACTTTACAAATATACTTATAGGAAAACTTCATACTTATATTGCAATTTATTATATTTTATAAAGGTTCAACAATTTATTTAAATTAATAATGAGAATTAAAAATGATATCATGCTGAGTCTACAATCATTATTACACCCAACCTCCTTGCTTACCCCCATATAGTGATTGTTAATCGCTATCTGTTGTTCACTTTTATTACTATTCTAGTTCATTTTCTACATTTAAAATAATCTAACATATAATTTCACAATTTATAAACAAAAATTAAGCGTGAACTGATGAAATAAATACTGTATCGCTGTTAATGTGATAAAACGTATCCGATTCTTTGAAAATATTAAAAATAATTTAAAAAAAAATATCTTCACAATTACACATCGTTTAGATTTTAAAGAGAAAGGGGTTCGCCGTTGGTCAAATTTTAATGGCGTTCGTTAGATCAACTTGATATTCTTCCACAGCTAAATTTTGAAAGTCGTTAGCGACATCGTTAACGAGAGAATACTCCCAAACCAGTGCAAATGACCCATCTTTACACAAGTAGTATAATACAGTAGCTGTCATAATATCAGCATTTCGGTGATGACTCAAAAGTCTATCAAGATTCGAATATTAATAGATTAACTTATAATTGATAGAATTTTGTTTCGCACCATCTACAAATCTTTAAGACTCCGAGAAATAACTTATTTAATTTTAATTTTTATTCTGCAGACGGAACAGTTTACTTCTCTATTGAAGAAGAGGAGGGTTGAACACAATGAATCTGTACTTCTTCATTATTGTATTTTCCTATATTATTTTACAATATAATGGGCAATCTGTGGAAGTGAGCAGTCCCTTCAGGAAAGCCACCTGAAGGGACTGCTCACTTCCACAGATTTACTAACTTGGTCAGTTTTGATTGAATACATATCCCAATATTAACTCAATTTTGCTCTAGGCCTATAGTAACAAAACATATATATTACATTTGTTCATCTTTTTTTATATTTGTTGATATACTAGCATTTTAAATCGATGTAATTTAAATAATTTAACAGTAAAAATAATTGAGCTTTCGAATTAAAGCTAGTTTACGACAAGCACAAACGTTAAAGTTTGCGCGCGCTTTCGTCATAGCTCTCTCTTGTTGCGCCTTATGGCGTCATAGCTAACGTTAAGATCCGCGCGCTTTCGTCATAGCTCTCTCTTGTTGCGCCTTATGGCGTCATAGCTAACGTTAAGGCCCGATACACACTATCGAGCCTCTCACAGTTCGATCTCTCCTCGCTTTCAGTCCGGTTATTTTACAACGTGCTCATATATTCACTCACTAGTAAGTCTGAAATCGATCTCCAGGTTATGTAGTCGCTGATGCGCTTTAGAAAATGATATTAAATTTTTCATTCGAAGAGTTAGCAATTATGTCTATCCTTCTCAATGAGAGTGTTTACACAGTGGGAGACTCGACCGTTACCCATAATGTAAACAAGTTCGTTACAAACAATGCAGAAATATTTGATCAGAGCGAGATCGAACCGTGAGTAGCTCGATAACTTGAATCAGGCCTAAAGGCCTGACACACTGAACGCGACGCGAAGCGAAGCGTAAGAAAGCAACTTCGCACGATTACTCGCGTATATTGTGTCTTGTCGATAACTTGAATCAGGCCTAAAGGCCTGACACACTGAACGCGACGCGAAGCGAAGCGCAAGAAAGCAACTTCGCGCGGTTACTCGCGTATATTGTGTCTGGGACTAGCTTTTCCCGTGCAGCTGCTCGAGTTTACGCGCGTACCACGCGAAAGGAGATGAAAAAGTTGAATTTTGACAATCAGCACGCGCGAACCATATGATGCGGCAAGACGCGAAGGAAGCAATCAACCAATAGAAACGAATATTTTATAAACTTTGAAAATATTCAACCGTATAGTTGGGATTCAGATATAGAATTTGTTTTAGAAGTACAAAAAAGACCATGTCTATATCACATGAGATTAAAAGAATACCAAAAATATACGATCACTTCTTTCTAATAACAAATCAACCACACTTCGCAAACGACCTCTATCGGCAAATCCATGAAACATGAGAAGTAACTCAATTGCAATGTAGACAGGCTGCGGCGCAGTGCAACGCGAAGCGAAGGATGCAAGTTTTTCTGTCATCTTTGCTTCGCTTCGCGTCGCGTTCACTGTGTCACGGCCTTAATGCGCCACAAAACAATCTCTGCGATTTGTAGGATGTGTGCAGTGATACTTTAATAATAAGTTATAATTAACTGTGTTTAAAACATTTTGACCAACACTGACGTTGCACATGCGCACTCTCAATTTACAATTAAAAATACTGACAGGTATGTTATTAAAGAAAATTCTTTTCTGTATGATAAAGGTCAAAATATCTACAGCGATTGCTGTTTGTCAAATATAATTATTTCTTAACTTAAATCTTATTAAATTTAATATAATTTCTACGTGCTTTCCTAATGAATTTTTATTATAATTATTTATTATAATATACAATAAAAATCTCTTCGAACCGTTTAACTTCTTATTGATGTTTTTAAAAATTCAAAGAAAAATTAAAAAATAAGAAATCAAAGGCAATTAAGAATCAAAAGAAATAATAAAATTCAAGACAGGATAATTAATTTGCTTGAATTAGCCATCAGAAGTGGATGAAAATAATTATGTTGAATAAAAAAAATATTGTTTCGTATATATATAGCACAGTATTGTAATTTAATAATAAAATTAATTTAGCAAAATTTAATTTTCTTTTATAGAAATATTCCTACATATTTAATATTTCAGTAATAAATTTATTTAGAATAAATGTCCAAAAATTGAAATTTTTTACGAATTATAGCTAACCAATACTACTACTACTACCATAAACATTTATACAAGCTATTAAGTATTAGCATTTATTACAGAAATGGTAAAAAATTTATTACGTTCAGCATCTTTACTCAAAATCGCGATATGAATAGCAGTCAACGCTTCCTTTCGACGCTTGATGACGTCATATTTTGTGACGTATTTTCTACGCCATACAAAAAAATTGCATCGTAACATTTGCGTTTGGTAAACTTGCACTTACTTATATTCATTTTACATTCTGTTTGACTTCGATTTTTTTTCAGGTTATTAAGGTTCACGATAATAAAATCGGATATATTAATATATTCATAAGAGATCTTTACTAATTTAATCCATATAAAATAAGTATACAGTATATTTAACTTAAAATATACTGTATACTGTATGCATTTTTTTAATATTATATTTTAAAACATCTATTTATTTTCAAATTTATTCTGGAATCTCATCTTATTTCCATTTCTTTGACAATAAAATGAATATTTTGTCCCATGTATATACAAATTCTTTCTAGTTTGAAGATATAAGATGCGTCAGAAAAAAGCAGAAAACTAGATCTTTTTCTCTGGATTTATATTCAGGTCGAAATTGAAGATTTTAAAATGTTGATAAGTCGAAAAGTAAAGGAAGGGGAGGGTAAAATATAAGGAAGAATGTCAAAATGACTTAAGAAAATTTTAAGAAAGATGGTGATAGCGTAGCGTAGATTTGCTTCCGCGTTGTATTTACTCCAGAATGTAGATACGTACTTCCTCATATTTGTAATCTTTGGTAAACTTGCACTTACTTATATTCATTTTACATTCTGTTTGACTTCGATTTTTTTTTTCAGGTTATTAAGGTTCACGATAATAAACAGATTAATATTCATAATAGATCTTTACTAATTTAATCCATATAAAATAAATATACAGTATATTTAACTTAAAATATACTGTATACTGTATGCATTTTTTTAATATTATATTTTAAAACATCTATTTATTTTCAAATTTATTCTGGAATTTCATCTTATTTCCATTTCTTTGACAATAAAATGAATATTTTTTCCCATGTATATATAAATTCTTTCTAGTTTGAAGATATAAGATGCGTCAGAAAAAGCAGAAAACTAGATCTTTTTCTCTGGATTTATATTCAGGTCGAAATTGAAGATTTGAAAATGTTGATAAGTCGAAAAGTAAAGGAAGGGGAGGGTAAAATATAAGGAAGAATGTCAAAATGACTTAAGAAAATTTTAAGAAAGATGGTGATAGCGTAGAGTAGATTTGCTTCGGCGTTGCATTTACTCCAGAATGTAGACGTACTTCCTCATATTTGTAATTTAGTATCGGGAGAAATATGTAAGCAATAAATATATGTTACATTTCATATATTCTCTACATTCAATATAGAGTGAATCGGGGAAGTTCACCAACGTTTTCTTTCTGACCCTAAAACTCAATTTGAATATTTTCATTTCATATTTTTTATACTTAAACTTACAAGTGTTTTGCATATATGACTCCATCAAAAACTTTGAAATAACAATCGGGTCATGATTTATAATTTTTTAAAAAAGTTACAATTAGTCATCTTACTCCGAATATTCGGGGAGATGCCACTGCGCTTTTGATGATATTCACTTTAATAAATAGCAAAAATGAACTTTTTACTCATCCAACAAACTTCTTGTTCACTATACCATGTACTGTATATTTTAGTAGAATAAATTATTAAATTCTATAAAATTAGAATTAAATAAAATCAGTTATTTAGATATTGTATATATCCACGGTGGCCAAGTTGCTGCTGGTGAGCCACATTCGACTCTTTGATACCTTTAGTGTGGCACTGTATCACGAAAGTCAAAAGTTAAGATAGAGCAATGCTTTTTAATTAAGAAAGATGTAAGAATTGTCCATTTGTCCATATAAAATAAGCGGTTTACGGAAAAGTCGCTCCCTGCATTTCGCCTCCGACATTTCGCTCCGAGCACGTTTCGCCCCCGGAACATTTTGCCCCCAGCACATTTCGCTCCCTGTAGATAATGAATAGAATACAAAATTGCAAATAATACACCAAGTAATGATTCTAATTTATTTTGGTTTAATATAATAAATGCACATTATTATTGTTTAAAACTCGAATTTGTATGCAATGCCTCTAACGTAATCAATCAGAATATGATTTTGAAAAACTTCGATTATTCTTTTGATATGCGTTAGTTCATTCTGCATTTTAAGTTAGGAGATAAACTAAAAACCCAACTATTGTTGGCTACAGACGACACAAAATCAGCAGACGAAAACCTAACCCGAATGAAAAGTAACTCCTCGCCATTTGCGTCGCGAGCTTTGTATTTTGTTTATTTCATCTTGTTTACGAAAACATAAAATTCACCTAAAGTGTTCTTTCTTTTTCGTAGCATTATGAAATTTATACAACTATACGATAAACAAAAATGTTATATCAAAACACATTTATAACTTTTTAAAATTTATTAAATATATAAAGTGTAATATTATAATAAATTTAAATTGTTTTATTACAAACTCAAAATTTTAAATATTTAAATATTGTTTTTTATTTGAATAGACTGATTGAAATTATACAGTTATTCTTCAACTTATGATGCTATTGAATTATACCTACTTGTATTTATAACAGTTATGCAATCAATAAATTTTGTGATTGATCAATTCATTTCAATTGCATACAATTCTATGTGCAATAGCTTGATATACCAATATTATTCTTTTTGTGTTTAGTTTCTGTAGTTTTATGTTTATTATGATAATATATAGTGTCCCAATAAAGAATAATAATAAGAAATCTATAAATTTAGAACATTTTTTAATTTTGACTGCTCTGACTTATGAAGTCAAAGCAGTTGGTTTCAAATTGAATACTGTCATAAATCGATGACTATTTATATTTTGATTTTCTGAAATTTCTTTTTGTTGCAAATTTATAATGAAAACTCATAATGAAGCATTATCAGTAGATTTCATTATGAATTAGAAAATTTTTATATTCATTATGTAAAATTTCAATAATATTATATAATGCTATATATATCATGTTGAAAAATATGCAATGCCAATTATATTTTTTAAGATGATGAGATCATTGTTAAATGAATTACAAATGTTTTATTTAAAATAAAATGGAAATAGTATATATATATTATAAAAAAAAGCAAATTTGTAAAGCATTAAATTTGAATATTTATGTTATTTCATACTTTGATAGCAATTGATTTCAATAGAGATTCATACTTAATACATAATGATGACTATTCGAACATACAATTTTTTCATTTGTTTTATTTCAGTTCAATTTTTAAGATGAATTTCTTCATAACATTCAATTTCATATTGTATGTTATGAAGAAATTCATTTTTAAAAAAGCATTTGTATAAAGCTCCCTAACTGTGAGCTTCAGAAGAAAGTTGAAAATGACTCTAATCTGTCAACATTATAACTTAAGATAATGATAAAGAATTAGTCTAATATTTACAGCCAGTATAACATTACTACAAAAATCATTTTCTGCCTCCTTATATTCTGTTAAATTTCTATGTAGATTGAATTCTAGCATTAATCTTTTACATGCCAGCATTAATAAAATCAAATCTAATTAATATGCAAAAAAATTAAAATTATCATATCTTGCTTAATTTTCATATTGAAATCTTTTGAAATTTTTACAGTTTACTATGTGTTTTTTATTTTCACTCTAATGATATAAGTATTTTTTTCTTATTTTTTTAGAAGTATTTTAAAATAAAAAATTTTGGCCCAAAAATTATTTAGCAACCTTCATCAGAAACTCATTGTGGTCCTTTTTCAAAAACTCTATACACAGTTGCAATGAACCAATTAATACCTGCAAAATTACAATTGTAAAATTCTATGGTTTGTCCCTGCCATGGGTGGCAAATGCTGTCAATGACACATAAGAGATTAAATGAAAATAAAACCAATTAAAATTTTTTTGCTTTAGCTGAATCTGACTTTAATAAATCATTTTCCATTAATTTTTGTATCTGAATATGAATTTATATGTACACATTCACACAAAATGGAATGAATATATATACAACATTTTGTTTTTTCTTTAAAATGAAAATGATATTTAAATTTCTTTTTGTATTTGTATTCAAATGACAATTCTTTATTATTAACTTATAAGTAGATAAACATAAGTAAGAATAAAGATATTTAAGTAAACTGAATTATTGAGGCACCTTTATTTATAGAAGTACAGTATTTTGGATATTTCTAACTTTGCCAGCCACAATGTTATCTGAAAATTTATTAATTAATTACTAAATAGTATAATTGTGGGAAAGGTCAAATTGAAAACATGAATAATTAATTCTGTCTTCTCAGATTTTTTCCATTAACATCTATTTAAAAATTAATAGTAAGTTAAATTATAAAATTATTAAAATAATTATAAATTTTCTATTAAATGTAACTATAAACATATAAATAATACTTCCATATTTAATCGTATTCATTCTGCTTAATTTGACTCAAAACAAATTTTATTCACAATATTAATTGATCATGAGTCTTGTTTTTAAACTAAACATGATTATTTATTTTTTCAATAAGAAAAAATAAATAATCAAATAATATGCCCTGACAAATAAATAGGAAGTCATACTGATAAATTTTTTATTTTTTTTTAAATAATCAAATATATCACAAAGTTGAACTTTGTTGATGAATATCGCTAAAACACCAATTGTTTAGTTTCAGTATTGTCAATATTGAAAAAATCGTCAGGCCCTCTATAGTTACTTTGATTCGCAAATATGCAAAGTAGGCTTGGCTGCAATTTCCTAGGAAGCAAGTTGCTGCTGTAAAGCAAAAAAAGTATCATGCCTCAATAAATGGCCTGAGTGTGTTTACATTTTGTTTTTCATGATTTTCTCCTAAATTTTTGTGAAATTGTAACAAAAAATGAATGATTAAGATATATTTTAGTTTATTTTAACAGAATTAACTATTATTTTCTTTTTATCTATAATATTTTTTAATTTTCAGCATTTTATAGCTCATTTTATGAAAAATTCAATTTTTTATAAAAATTTCAAAAATATCATTTATTAAATCATATAATCAGGATAACTTTGATAGATTAGACTATAAAATTGACAAGATGGAATAAAGAAATTCAAATTCTTTTGATCTGTTCAAATATAAACAATGTTTGTTTGCATGTAATTTAAAAAAATATTTTCCAGCTTAAAAAAATTATGAACCACCATCAAGAGTATGTATTTTCAATGACTACACACAAAAACACCAATTTACAAAAACTCAATTAATAAAATAAGGATTAAATTTTTTTTGACTCATTTTTTATTGCTTTTTGTTCCACTTCCTTGATGTTTATCAATGTCAAAGGCATTTAATGGATTAAGAAATGACAAATATTGTATAGAAGGAAAAAAAATTTGGAGTCTATGAGATTCATATTATAAATAATGATACTGAAAGAGAGGAAGTGTGTGTTAAATATACTTCAAGAATCTTGGAGAAAAGATTAATAGAATACAAAAGAATATTGAAAATAAGCTGGAAAAAACAGACTTTGCCTAAAAAAAATCACATTATAATATGGTTACAAAGTGGGATGATGCTAAAATGATTAAAATTATAAAAGATCCACAAAAAATGAGGATAGTGGCAAGTCTAGAGATTTTTAAGAAGAATACCCATGGTATTTCTAATCATCAATTTTTTAGACTTGCAGTTGATCAGCAGCACACAGGTGTGATAATATAAATATTGTCCAAGAGTAACTTTAAGATAATCACCTAGTTTTTTTATCATTTTTTTATGTTTATTGTTGCATTATTATTTTAATGTTATATAAAAACTTTAGTTTTTAATATTAATTGGAAATTGGAGTTGATAACCAAGGTAACTGATGATGATTTGTTTGGATTGTAACTATGGTAATATTTTTAAACCATATAATCAAATGTTGTGCATTCTGAATTTATAGTTCATTGACAAGGGCTTGTAAAAAATCAAAACTGTTCTTAATTAAAGTGTTTTTTCCTTTATTGATGTATTTATGGGTGTAATGTTGTTATCCTGCATTAGAATTGTTTGGATATGAATTTTAAAAATTTATTGAATATTCTGTGTTTTGATAATGAGGAATTTAATGTTTCTTCATAATATTGTACCTATGAAAAATTATATATTAAAATTAAGCCAAAAATTTTGAACATACAGATGCATAAACAGCTAGTAACAACCAATAATGAAGAAAATTTAAAAGTTCTGGATACCAACTCATCTTCACTTTCATTATACAATAAATGATTAAATATAACTATGCTATATTAAAATTATACTTCAATATATACAATTTTTGGAAGATTATAAGATATTTTACTTAGAGACTCATAAGGCATCTGTGGCTTCACAGTCACAGATATGTGTAAGTGACTGTACTATGTAAACCAGTCCACATAATATGGTCACAGACATGACACTATAATATAATTCTTTTCAAATGTATCTCTTTATAAACATCATCTAATCTTCTAAGGTATATATATATATTGTTGTTATATTTAATCATTTATTGTATAACAAAACTAAAGATAAATCGTTATCTCAAAAGTGCTTTTTGAATTTCGATACTTCAATGGTTGTTACAAGATGTATATGTATCTGTATTGAAAGAAGATCAAGTTTATATATATTTTGAACACATTTTTATCATAAGTTTGGAATCTGCTGTAATTAAAATTCTTAATATAGAAATTTTGATATTTATTCAGGAATACTGTATGACAGAATATCTTCGAATGAGTGGCCTTTATTGGGGACTTACAGCAATGGATCTAATGGAAAAATTAAATGTGCTCAACAAACAAGAAATTCTTGATTTTATACAACAATGCCAACATGAGTGTGGTGGATTTAGTGCAAGTATAGGACATGATCCTCATTTGCTTTATACTTTAAGTGCAATTCAGGTATGAATATTTATTCTTAATTGGTATACAATAGTATTTTCCAAAGTTTAATCTGCAGTTTGTTATAATTTCTCTGAAAAAATTAGTAACTCTTAGAACAATATGATTTTTTGTATATTTTTAAAAAATATAACTTGTAGCCCAGTACCAACCCTTAAATATTACATTAATAATATTTAAATTATTATCATAAAATAATAAATTTAAAAGATATTAAATTTTTTGTTTTGACATTAAGTAAAGATTGAATAATAATTAATTTTATCATTGATATTTTTATATGCAATTTTGGTATGCAAAAAACAAAAATTACTGAAAAATTAGACTACAGCTAACCAAATTTGAGACACTAATATACAATATTTGAAATATTAAATTATTTTATGGTTTTTTTTTTTCCAGAATGATTCCTTAAATTCAAAAAATCTATTTTCAAGAAGTAGTTTTAATTATATTGTAATATAAATTATAGGAATAATTTTAATCCATATTGGAAAATTTTTATTAAATACTAACTGAGATACTTGGAATGGCTTGGATATTAGATTCTGGCAATATAATTATCCATCTACTTATTAAGGTGAATAAATATGAAACTTATTTTATATTTTTACATGATAAGTACTGGTGATTTCATAATGATATAATTGATGGTATCATAAAATAATAATAGGCAATATTTTGAATATTGTAAACTTATAATATTCAAAATAAGCAACTAATGGTTTTACAAATCTTCAAATTCCAGAGTCCTGCCTGGCCAGGTCATCTTACTTCTAGAAAATAAATTCCAATCTATTAATCTAGTACTAACATGACAAAACATAAAATAACTAGAACTTCATGGTTATTAAAGTAACAAGTGTTAGAACTAAAGACAAAAAAATTAGTCCACTTATAAATTAGTGAATTGAATAATTCCAAAAACAGATAAAAAATAATAATATATATAATAATTTGTTTATCCTTATTAATGTCACATACATTTTCAGACTGAAATATCTTAGACTATGCAATGAAACATTATAAAGCCTTTTGATTTATGTTTTTTATGAGTTGCATTTAGAGTTTGACTCTATTAAAATGTATTTTTTAAAATATCCATTTTAAAAAAATATCAAAAAATTGAAATATCAATTAAAACTTTATAACTTATTCAATAGGGAGTTCATCCATAAACTACGTCACGCTATTTTGAACACTTTTTTACCCCCTCCCTTCCCTTCGTCATATTTCGTCACACTATAACTACATCATGCTACTTTGAATACTTTTTTATCCCCTCCCTCCCCTTCGTCATATTTCGTCACACTACGCTTGATCCCCCTGATGGTGACATAACAAATTGGAAGACACCTCTCCCCTTCTATTTAAAATTTTTCTCCGACAAATTGGAAGACACCCTCCCCTTCTATTTTAAATTTTTTCTCCGATTATACGTAAAAATAGAAAATAAGAATAATTTTACATTGGCATTTTATTACATATATTTTTTAACTTACTAATAAATTTTAGCAGAAGTGGATAAAATATCTTAAAATTATATATCATCGAAAAATGGTCCGATTTTCATAAATCATACCTTATTTTGTTCAGAAGAGATGCAACTACCAAAAAATAATGTCTATTTTGCTGGATGGCAAAACAGTGAGAAAAGAGAAAGGGTTAACCTTTGACCTAAGGGAGTTCATCCATAAACTACATCATGCTATTTTGAACACTTTTTTACCCCCTCCCTCCCCTTCGTCATATTTCGTCACACTATGCTTGACCCTCCTGATCGTGACGTAACAAATTGGAAGACACCTTCCCCTTCTATTTAAAATTTTTTCTCCGATTTTATATAAAAAAAATAGAAAATAGGAATAATTTTACATTGGCATTTTATTACATATATTTTTTAATTTACAAATAAACTTTAGCAGAAGTGGATACAAATGTCTTAAAATTATATATCATATTTTATTTAAAAAATGTAGCTTCAAATATGTTACATTACCATCTTTATTTTTTGAAAAATAAAACATAAACATCATCTAATTTCAAAATAAAACTAAAATTTAAAATCTTTAATTAATTCGTTAATTATTTAACAAGTGCAATATCATTATAACAAGTCTACTTCCAACTTATAGTTATAGTAGCACAGTTTGTCCCCAATTGAAGTTCAAGGATAAGTTCAGTGAAGCTTGTTTTGAATGGGTTTTTGATAACGATATATGTACGTTATTTTGGGTTAGTAAATTATAGAAAAAATAATAATAACACGTTATAAAATGCGCAACAAAATTTATTTTTATCGAATTAACTTTGTTACACGTCTTATATATATTAATTATATATATATTATGTACAAATAAATAAATAAATTCATCTTTAAATCAATTGCAAACAGATTATATAATCAAGTATATCGATTACATACGGCATAGATTAATGTTTAATTTAAAAAACAAATCATAATATTGAACACATTAAAGAACTACTAACTGAATATACTTATTGTGGAGTGCCAGACTTCATAAAAAACGTAAAATTTGATTAAAACCTGCTCCAAATTCTTAACTTTTTACCATTTAACTACATTATAATTAACTTTTTGCCTCGCATACTCCTATTTATTAATTTTAAACACTTTTAAAAACATCGTCCCATACACATTAAAAAATAATTATAAGAGTATTTATTGGTTCGATATTAGAAACTTATAAAATTGAATAAATTCTGAAACAAAATTTAAATAATAAAATATAAATTTATTTGACTGAACTACTGTACTTACACTCTGTACTGAGTTTTTATCGATAATTTTTTTTTAAATATTATCTAATTTTCTTCATTCGTACCTTATTTTATTCATGACTTGCCACTATCAAAAAATGTCAACATCGTTGGATGGCTAAGATTTCATGTAGAAAATCGTGTTTTCTCCGATCTCATATAATGAACGAAAAGTTATGAAAGAAATAAAATTCGGTAAAATTTTTTACATCTTTAGAAAGACAATAAAAACGTAATTAACTTAATTGTAAAATTATCAAAAAAATTAAATGAAAATTAAGCAATATTTCACTTTTTTAATTTTTGCTAATTAATTAGGTTTAATTTGTAAACAATCGCAGTCCATTAACATCGAATCTCCAGTAAAGGAGCTGAGATTTCAATAAAAATTCGAGATATCGAGAGTTGACTATATTTGCAATTTTGTATCCTACTCATTATCTACAGGGGCGAAATGGGCTGGGGATAAAAAGTGCTGGGGGCGAAACGTGCTCGGGGCGAATTGTCGGAGGCTAAATGCAGGGAGCGACTTTTCCGGACCCCAAAATAAGCTATCCAAACACTTAGAAAAGTGGATTTAGCAGTTTCTTGTAAGCCCTTCATATAGGCTACAATTAGTATTAAACATATAATGAATTATTTAGTGTGTAGTCCCATGCCATATTTTTCATCATACAGATAAACCTCGCTTCAACGGACCTCCCATCAACGGACTTAATATTCCACGAACGAATGCAACGAATAAAATCTGCAGGCAAAAAAAACACTTCCAATTTCATTAAATGACGTCACCCTGATTCAACAACAGATAATTCTTTCATTCAAGCTTATTATCAACACCTTCGGACATTAACAGAATTAATAATTCGTGAACATTATACTTGTGGAAAGCAATTAAAGTTAGATTCGTTTTTTAAACATAAACCCACCCCAACAGTCTTTCAAACAGCTTTCCAGAGCACCCCAAGCACTAGCACTGCATAAATATTGTAGTAGCCACCAACAGTGCTTCAGAGGAACTTTCTAGCTTTTCTAGCTCAGAATAATAAACCAATCTAAATAAATGTAATGTTATCGTATTTTTTAACTGTATATAATAATCCTTCCTATCTACGGACAATCGGCTTTAACGGACTACCCACCCCCTATTAGTCTGTTAATGAGAGGTTTGACTGTATTTCTATAATTCCTTTTTAATGTTCTGTAAGGTAGGTGTAGGCCTATGACATCTCTGTGTAGCATTGAAGCAATTCATGCCTCCTCTGTTTATGTTATGCTGCAAGTTTTAAACTTTTTTAAACCAAAAACCTCCGCTTGGGTCCTAATATATGTTCTTATCATTTAATTTATGAAAGTAAATCATAAATATAAAAATTTAAATTCGGCATCTAATCCTGAAGCAACATTGCCATTTTCCCGTTGATCAGGGTGAAATTCAATCATTAATCACGTGACTTAAAATGGCTAAATTAGAACGACATCGAAAGCAAAACATTCTTTAATATATCCACTACACATTAATATATTAATTTTTACCATGATGATATTATTACGATTAATAATAATACTTCAAAATGTAACTATAATTTTTGATGAAAATTTCAACACACGCTGGGAACTTTTCGATTTCCAATGCGAGTAAAAATTGATAATCTGATAATAGCCATCCTCTATATTTTTGGCGGGCCTATAGGAGGTTATAAACCACTTCTTATCGCCACCTGTTTAAATACTAACGAATTAGAGAAAAATAAGCTACTTCCCCCCGATTCACCATCTTGCCCCGATTCACTCTATTATTAAGACGTATCATAAAGTTTAAAAATGTTATCTTGGAGAGTTATGATGCTGATATAATGTTTAGTTATAATATTTAATGCACATTCAAATATATTATACATATATACAGGTAGGCCTCGATTAGTGCGAATAATTGGTTCCACGAATTTCTCGCACTATTCGAAGTATTAACTCTATGTAAAATATGGTAATTGGTTCTTGCTTTGTGAGATTCCGGCCATTAGCCAACCTTCACGATGAATAACCACAATACTAACTTAACACTAACTGTTTAAGAAATATTTATTTTCATATTT
>AYEL01079990.1:0-14072 GCA_000484575.1 Olivierus martensii | reverse complement strand
TTTTTTTTTGTTTTTTAAATTAAATAAAATGTTATTGTGTTAGTAACTTAGGACTAGACTTATATCTATAATGAACTTATCACAGTCACTCTGCTAAAGAATTGATAGGACAGAAGGTGTTAGTAGTACCAACCCGTGAAAGAATGAAAGTCAGTACATCATTATGTGTGCATTTCTATTGCATAAAAGAAAATGAGTGAAAGTTTTATGCTGTGGTAGCTACGCTATAACTAAATCAATATTTTAGTCGGATACAAATCCATCATACCGAATGACGAGGAGCAGAAACTTCACACACTTCAATGAATATATCGAATACGGGTGCGTTAGTGGTTCCCTCTAGTGACGAAGAGCTGCAGCTTTTCGGCGTCTCTTGACTGCAGCTAGTCCCATTCTCGTTGCGCCATAGTGTACGGTGTTGAGAAGGGAGTATATGTGATGTTAGGTCCATGTGGTCACTTCTTCTATTGTGTCTTGTGACCGGAACGAATTGTTTGGCCGAATCTGTATACGATGCGCTTCAATCCAAAGAGGAATTCTCCAAGGTAGGTCTAAACGATTTTAACACGCTGACATTATTAATAGATTCATTGTTGAATTAAATTTTCATAATTGTATATAGGGGCAATCTTCTTGTCAGTAGAGAATTTTCTCTTTCTTTAATTATTTTCAATCGAGTTTTATTAATCAGAATATAATTTAACAGTGAAAATTAGCAGTTACAGTGATGGATATGTTAAGGGAATATTAAATGGAAGTGCAAATTCAGATCGTGTGTTTCTATATATAGTACGTCCACTAATCTACACTCATTCACTAATGATTATTAATTACAATGCTCTGCGTTAATTCGTGTGTATGAAAACATTACATATTAAATCAAAACTAGCAATACAGTTGGTAAATACGAAAATAAATTTTATTATCTTGATTATCAGTAGCTAATCAGAAAATTTATAAGATTCAAATTAAGTCCTTTGAGAATGATTTTCCAGCAATGCTCGAGACAGATATTTAAAAGATTTAAAAATACTATTTCGACAACAATAAAAAGATGTGGCGTCCAATCGTGGCATACAATTTGTTCAACTAGCATCATATGAATGGATGTGTACTTAAAAGAATCGGTGGATTGGAAAAAAAATATACGAATTTTTACATTGTTTTAATTAAATGTGATATTTTTTATATTGCCACGCTAATGATGACAGTGTATTTTAACATAAATGTTTTCATTAGATTTATGGTAGAAAGATTTATCTCATCTTTCTGTGAAATATTTATTTTTCCATCAGAACTTTCGCTATATTTTGTCTATAGCTGCTTTGTTTTATGTGAGTATTATTTAGCTCTCTTATTGTGATTTCTAGATATGTTTCTGTTGAAACCATGTTATGATAGCAGTGTTCTCTTGGTTGTGATGGTCTCGTTTGCTGTATTCTGTTATTCTTCTTTTATCTGAAGCTACAATTTATGGATTTTCGATATATGGTCACTATTGCCCTTTTCTTTTCTGTTTTATGACATATTAATAATATATAAGTTTACTATTTAACTTGTTTTGCTTGACTTTCTTTACTTACCAAAACATATATATATATAAATTACTAAAAGTGCGTAAAAAGGTAGATACAGTAATATTTTTAGTAAAAATATAATAATTGTTTACATTACATTCATTCTTTGAAAGTGAAATAATATTCAACAAATAAATGAACATTAATTTGAGCTCGTGATATGGTATTTTTTCTCTCTTTTAAGTGTAATAAAATTATATGTTCAGTATATCTCCAGGTTTAACTCGCTTCCTGAACTGAAAATAGATCATCCATTGTTATACAGAATGAGTATCCCTAATCCAAAATGCTTGAACTGACAGTATTTCGGATTTTTCAGGATTTTGATATAGCATGATATAGTGAAGTTGAAGAAAAGTAAGAAAAAAATCAGACTTTCAGAAAAATTTCTTTTTATTTTATATAAAGAATACAAATGTAAAAAGCGATATAAATGTATTTATCATTTTTCAATCTTATCACTGTTATCACTAGCAGACCTTTTGATATTTTTTAATGATATATAAGCAAGACAACATGAAATAAGTAGTCAAGATACCTGGCACTGATCATATTTGACAGTGCAGAAGCGGATCGTGGCTTGAAATCGTGGAGTGCTGCAACTTTCGAAATATACATACATACTATAAATAGAGTGTATACGTATTTTGATAAAATATCAAAATTCTGGTAAAAATTAAAAAAAAATTAAATATGAAAAAATATTTTTAATTATAGATAAAATTATACAGCTTACCAGTTAGTATAATTCAAAATTATTTAAAAATAAAATATATTCTTTTTTTGTTTCGAGAGAAAAATTCAATAACTTTTATCTTGCTGTTTGTGTGACTGTCGAAGAATTTTTTTCTCCGTTGAAATCATTGCAAATGCATTTAACTTATCCTGATTCATAGTACTCCTCAGAAATATTTTTATTCTCTTTAATGTTGAAAAACAGCATTCAGGCTCTGTTGTAGTCATAGGAATTGTCAAGAGAATTTTTATCAATACTGTAATTTCACTAAGAACACAATCTAAATTATTTTCTGTTATAAATTTTAACAAGTCAATTAATTTACAATAATCATGCATGTCGGATCTACTCGAAATTCAGTTTCAAGTATTCTGCAATATTCAAGTTTTTTTGTTGATCTTCGGATATGCTTCAGTGGTCAATTTTCTGAGGCAATTTTTTCTTAAAATTAGCTAATTTATCCTTGTTAAATTATTTAGCAACTATTAAATGTTTAGTGAAAGAATACCTTTCTTCATATCAACATATATGTAGTCACATACTTCCTTTGATTCAGCAGTGAGCGTCTTTGAAGGATTCTCATAGTATTTTGAATTTCTTATTGTCAAAATAGCAGTTTTAAAATTTGCTATATATTCATGTACTTTGAGTTTATCAATTTCACGAGATTGCATTTGATTGTAAATTAATTCAACATGAGGCATTATCTAATAAAAAAAATCCAACCGGAACATGAATTTTTCATTATTTAGATAGTATAAAATTCCTGTGGCTTCTGAAATAGTTTTATCTACATTTGATATTGACTGAATTTCAGCAAAGCAGCTTTTTAACGGTTGCAAATTTTTTAAACTTTGTTCACAGTGCGTATATTAAAGTTCCATCTTGATGGGAGCGGAATGGCGGTGTTTATATGCTTTTGAAGAATTGTTACACATTGGTGATCACGAGAAAAATGTTGATATATCCATAATATTGGAGAAAAAATTCTTGAGTTCCGCGTAACACTTGCTGCATTTTTCATTATAAGATTCAGTTGATGGGCATAACATGTGTGAAATGTGCATTATTATAAAATTCTTTAACTTTTGCTTGACTGCTCCCTTTTTCACTCCTCATGACATGTGCACCATCAAATGTCTGAGTGATTAGTTTTTGTCTATTACCTTGAAAATTAATATCTAACTGCTGTGCAATACATTTGGATAAGCAATCTGCATTTTCATTTTTTGGAATAAAGAATTCCCAAAAGCGTTCAAATATTTCTTCATTCATTAAGTACCGAAAAACAATAACCAGTTGACAGTGTTCTGAAACATCCGTTGAGTCATCAGCCATGACTTCTACAAATGAAGCTTCTTCAATATCCTTATGTACTTCATTTTGATATATTTGAAAAAGACAATCGAGTATCTCATTCTGAATAATCTTAGAAACACCTTTAAAGACTGTACTGGTTTGTAAATGATTTCTTAAATCTGGATCTAATTTAGACCCAAAATTCACTAATCCCCAAAATCAGGGGGTTATTAATTTAAATACTGTTTGATGACTCCAGACCACCAATATGGTCCCATACCTCCTTCTCTTGATTGTCGAAATAATCATCACCATTCTTTATATTAGTTGCCAGTATGACTTCAAAATATGTTTAAATAAAATAAATACCAGTACCCAGAGATCGAGTCCCATAACCCCCAGCATTTGGTTCCTCTACTCCCAAGGGATTTGGATACCCGGTTAAGAATCCCTGCCCTAAATAGACTTGGCCTTGCTGAATCATCTTTTTCGTCATGTCCACGTAAAGGAATTTCAAAATTTACATAAAATAACATAGAGTCAATTAGCTTGGATAAAATTTCACGATTTTTAGCAACCTTTTTATTATGCTCATTAATTGAAATTTTGCAGGCCTCATTAAGTTTTTGTTTAATATTTACAGTACCTAAAAGCGACAAGTGAACTGCATTTCCAATGTTTTTTTTTTTTGATGTTTCAGGTTTTTCAGTTTTTTTCTTTCATTTTATTTATATTTACAAAAACCATTCTTTGTCCAAATATTTAATTATTTAATTGTAATGTCCAAATATTTAAAGAGATGGAATAAACACGATAAGCACTACGAACACACTACTATGGAGCTCCTTGCATAAAAACAACAGTGGAACTGCGCGATGGACAGTGCCTCATTACGCTAATAGCTCGCATATCACTATGATGTGCACGTGCTTTCAACATTGCGTAAACAAGTGCTGCTAGCATCCTTCGCCCTCCATGTATTTTTTATGAATTTTATACAAAGTAAGAACACGATAAGCACTACGAACACACTACTATGGAGCTCCTTGCATAAAAACAACAGTGGAAATGCGCGATGGACACTGCCTCATTACGCTAATAGCTCGCATATCACTATGATGTGCATGTGCTTTCAACATTGCGTAAACAAGTGCTGCTAGCATCCTTCGCCCTCCTAAATGTATTTTTATGAATTTTATACAAAGTAAGGGAATTGCATAGGATGAATGATGATAAAATTAAACATTTCAAGCAAATATAAATAAATTAATAAATATATTTATATTTCGAGAAAAAAATGGGGGTGCTGCAGTTCCGTAGTGCCTATGCACGAATCGCCCCTGTTTAACAGTTTACTGAACTACGACGGTGCGATATGGCTGCGAGCATTCACGCACAAGTCCTATCCCAAAGGACTCTCTGTTATGAAAACGAAGAATTCCTATTCGGAATTGGGGATACACAAGATGTATTATAATTATTATCAAAATTTATTATTATAAGAACAAGAGTTAGAAATGATAAACTGTGACATGTTAAAAAACTCATAAAATTTTGTTTTAAATAATGTATATCAACCAAAAAAGGTGAATAATTTAAAAAAAAACATGAAACATAAAATCTACGTATATATAGATTTAACCTCATAAGGACAATACAACATGTTTTTATATAGATCTATTTTTAAAAAAATCCAATTTATATATCCAGCAACTCAGTCATAGGTAGAATCAAGTTGCAATAACCTTTCAGTTAGTAATAAAAGGACAAATCTGGAAATATTGATATATTCAATATCATAAAATTTTGTTTTAAATAATGTATATCAACCAAAAAAGGTGAATAATTTAAAAAACATGAAACATGAAATCTACTACGTAGATTTTCATGAAACATGACTTTCATGAAATCTACTACGTATGTTTTCATGAAACATGAAATCTACGTAGTAGATTTCATGTTTCATGTTTATAACGTCAATAACGTTATAATATAATGTTTATAACGTCAACGTAATAACGTCAAGCTGCAGTAATCTTTCAGTTAGTAATAAAAGGACAAATCTGGAAAATATTGATATATTCAATAAAAATATCGACTTTAATAAATCTATATCATTAGATTGGGAGAAAATAAAATATTTCGGGCATAATGTATATGATTGTGCTTTCACTGCCTTACTTGGCAAAGATATTTTCTTAGAACGTATTTTAAAAAAAGGTAGAATGAATTATTGATTGACCTCATTCCGTTTCGGTGGTTGTTTTTTTAATCTTTTAATGTGAAATAGAGATTATTTTAAAAAATTTCAAAATATTCATGTTTTTTATTTCCGATATTCGATTTAATAGAGGTAAGTTTACGAAATTATTTCCAACTTACTATTATCGAAAAGTAGAAACATTTCTAACATAGAATATACCGAAATTATGCTGTTCGTACAATTAAATTGTATAAATATCTGTGAGGTAATCTGGTGAATTAATGGCGGACATGTGAAACCACTGGTTCCGTAGAACCGTTAATAATACTGAGTTAAATATCGTATTCGAGGTTTATTGCAGAGAATAGAAAATATGGCAGTATTTAAGTGAATATATAAACGCAAATAAAAGATATATATAAACATAAATATCATATATACAGAGAATATAGATTATGACAAAGGAAAAATCACCGATGCGATGATGTCGCCGTGCTATCTACAAAAGAAATGGCTGACCCAGTTTTTGTCAATCAATAATTTCTGCTGCATGACAATCAGTCGATGTTGTGCTTGATTCCCGTGTAAATTAGTGTTTATTATATCATAAATAAAATTTTTCTACTGCGTCGGAACGATGTTTAATCGTAGAAAAATGTTGTTTTTAAGAATTTTAAAATAAATGTTCCGAGTAAATAATATTCCTTACGCTACCTCTCGGAATAGTGACTTACAAGTAAGAATTTTAAAATAAATGTTCCGAGTAAATAATATTCCTTACGCTACCTCTCGGAATACTGACTTAGTTAAATTTGCGTGTCTTTACAGCGACACATCCTTAAAATTTAAAGATAATCCGAGTTCGAAAGATTGAAGATTTTCCGAAAGTCGAGTAAA
Organism: Olivierus martensii; assembly: GCA_000484575.1. Lineage (NCBI taxonomy): Eukaryota > Metazoa > Arthropoda > Arachnida > Scorpiones > Buthidae > Olivierus > Olivierus martensii. Next base: position 7,360 of record AYEL01079990.1, on the reverse strand, counting down.
AATAATTTTAATTTTTAAGGTACTTATGTAGAGATCGGGCTCTAATTTCGTATTTTAACTTGTCAGATGGCCAAATTTTACAAACAGATACAATGAATACTTAGAATACAATGTTATTATCAATGGGACTTGAATAAGTGCACTCATGATTCAGAAGTATTAGAAGAACAAAGAATAACTTCATCAGACTGACAACCACACTCATATAATTAAAATAAGTTGTACTCTTTTATATATATATAAGCTTATATATATAAAGGAATATATAAAACTAAGTAAAAAACATTTTACAATAAGTACATTAAATAATAAAACAATACAACAATTAACAAGGAATCAGATGATCAATTCCTTATAACTACTATAAAATTAACGAATACAAATAATTATCAAATTCAAGAAAATTATACTTCCTCTTCTAATTTGCCAACGAATCTTTAGAGCCGAATAAAACTAACTTGAGTGTACAATTCAACATACCAAACAGAGAGAGAATATATTTCTTATAATTTTTCTTTTATAAGTTTATCCTAATTTGTACGTCCGATATTGTTCTTAAAATTGATAGTAAAAAAATAACATATACTGTACATATTCACTATAGATATAGGGGAAGGTTGCTATCATTGGGCTGGCTCCTTCGATGAGCCACCTCCATTATTTTGTAGTTACTGATAACCAATAGAAATTGATACAAGCAATGGCCACACTGTCCTGTATAGAGTCACTGTAGTAGTTATTAACTGTAGGCTCTACCTATTGACCGTTTAGTGAACTACACAAAGCTTGAAAATTGCCATCTTAACTGTGAGTCGATCCATTCAAACAAGATTCCTATACAAAAAGGAAAGATTTTTGTACTATTCTTTCTAATTTTTCAATGTCAACAAAATATGGATATCAGTAAGACGTTAATAGTGTTTTAGTTGTAACTGATAATATTTAAAACTCTGTTAAATCAGTGGTATTTAGTCAGAGCCGAATAAAACTAACTTGAGTGTACAATTCAACATACCAAACAGAGAGAGAATATTTATATTTCTTATAATTTTTCTTTTATAAGTTTATCCTAATTTATACGTCCGATATTGTTCTTAAAATTGATAGTAAAAAGATAACATATACTGTACATATCATTCACTATAGATATAGCGGAAGGTTGCTATCATTGGTCCGGCTCCTTCGATGAGCCACCTCCATTATTTTGTAGTTATTAGATAATAATTAAGAGAAAAATTATAAATATATTATTATTAAATAAATTAAAAATAAAACAAATTTATATAATATCTTTTTTTGCTTAACCTGTAAATACAGCATATATAGAAATATCTCACACATTGTGGCTAATGCATTACAAAAAAATTACCTCACTAATTAAATCCATATTGATGTGGACTATATTCATTTGAAAAAAATGACAATCCATTTCTAAAAAGAATTTTTTCACTTAAAATAGTAATTAGTATTGACAAAGAAAAATACATTGTGCAGAATCAAAAGTAGAGAAGTTCTAAGTTGGACAAGCTTTTATAGCAGAATTAGAACTTATATAATTTAGAATTAATTAGGAAGCAGGTTGAAGTTTATTTATTTGGATCTTAAGAGTAGAGAAGTGTTTGCAGCAGTGAAACTGAATAATTAATGTCATCAGCAATAGAAGCTGAGTTGCCAGATGCTTTTATATTACTATGTAAAAATATACACATACAATATTATTATATATTTATGCACTATAGTTATATATGCTATATTAAATAGTTATAATATAGCATATATAACTACAGGTAGGCCTCGTTAGTGCGAGTTCGAATAATGCGATTTCGATTAGTACGACTTATAAAATTGATACCATATTTGATTAGTGCGACTTACAAAATTAGTGCGAGTTCGAATAATGCGATTTTGATTAGTGCGACTTATAAAATGTGCGAGTTCGAATAATGCGATATTCAATTAGTGCGACTTATAAAAATTATGCCGTTTTCAGTTAGTGCAAGCAAATATTCGATTAATGCGAGTTGTAAGCATAGACCAGTCTTACTAGCAAATGTCCTTCCCCTTTTATGATGTCAATTAACAAATTAATGTTAATTTTCAGTTAGTAAAACCTGAAGAGGAACAGTCCAAGAACAGTCACTTGGCTTTGAAGGAGTGAAACACCAGAAAGATGTGCTTTTTGCCGTTAGCTATTTAACATTACTATTATTCAGCTTTGTTATCGTATACATACAAACAGAATTTTCTCTTTTAAAAAGTATCAAAATGGATGAAAGGAAGAACACTTTTGATGATAAAACAGGAAAAGAAAAAAAGAAAAGGTTAGGGATTACGCTAGAGCAAAAAATGGATGTGACTGAGTGACATAAAAGCGACGCTCAACTTTGGCTTTCGATTTGGCGGTTTGTTTGATGATGGTATGCGACGCAATTCCTGGTAAGTTATTAATTTAGATGATGAACAACAATGTAAAATATGAAAATAAATATTTCTTAAACAGTTAGTATTGTGGTTATTCATCGCGAGGTTAGCTAATGGTCGGAATCTCACAAAGCAAGAACCAATTACCATATTTTACATATAGTTAATACTTCGAATAGTGCGAGAAATTCATGGAACCCATTATTTGCACTAATCGAGGTCTACCTGTATATAAAAATTAATCAATATTTATATATTGATTAAGATGTAGTATTTTTATAGTTAAAACTAGCAAGAGTATCTGGTATTGCTCAGGAATTTCAAATAGTTTATTTGACAACCACTACTCCATCATGATATTGGATACCCTGGCTAATTATTAATAATAAGGAAATAAGAACTTAATTTTAGACAATAGGAATAAATTTATATGTTAAATTAGTATGAATTAAGTCACTGAATCATACAGTATACTTTTGTTAGTGCTCACTTTTAGAGTCCACCAGAGGCTGGCCAACATTCATGGTGGAATCTACTGAAATAGTGAAAGATGGTTTTCAATGGGATGGACCCAGATTCCATAAAATTATAAACTTTATGAATAAGTTCCCAATGAATCTTGCAGAAATATCATTTTTCTATATAATTTGTTTATTACAGTTTTTGGAATCAATTAGTTGATCACAATGGCATCATGCATTGAAGTAATATCACAGTGACAACATCCTATTGTTAGTTACATCATTGTGACATCACATCAGTGTGACTGTGATGTTATTTTGTATGTAAAAAGAATCCAAACAGTTCAAATGCAGTAAAAAACAAATTTATTTGCTAAACGTTTTACAAATAAACTTGTTTTTATTGCATTTGAGTTGTTTGGATTCTTTTTATATAAGGTGTTGCAACAGTGGTTGATATCCTTGTTATTCTGAATTTGGATGTGACTTTGAAGAATTTAAATGAAGACATTTTTGTTGCCATACCAAAATTCTCCACCTCTTGGAGCAATCTCAATCAGAGTAGCTTATGTTACACATGGGGTCAAGGGAAGTCTCCATGAAAAGTTTGATCCCAAGGAATCAAACAATGCAAAAATATTTAAAGAACAGATGACAGCAAACATTACATTATATATATATATATATATAAATAAATACAAGGCTGGCTCAACATACGATTGAGCAGAATGACCACTCACAGTGCCAATATTTAAGAGGAATCAAAGGCTGTTGGTGCATTATGTTTGTTATTATTATTATTATTATTATTGCAGTAAGACACAATTACTTTTTACATAATTTAAATGATGAATGGATTGGATGGCCACTCAGTTTGCTCACCATTGTACCCCCTCAAGTTCTGCCCACTATCAAAACTGAAGACTCCTTAAGTCATTAGTTTTGATACTCATTGTCAAAACTGAAAACTTGAGGGGTACAACAAAAATTTTTGCTAAGGGTGCTGAAAGCTCTAGAGCCAGCACTGTATATAGATAACAGTAAAACTTTATAATTTTTTTCCATATGTAAATTTAGTGATAATAAACTACTAATAAAAAAAGATGTGGCACTGTTGCAACCTACTGTCTGCCAGATAATTGTATCATACAGAACACAGTATATATAAATTTTATGACAACATTTTTAAGATATTAGGGAGATGCAGTGAAGAACATACTATTGCATTATAATAAAACATTCTGCACTAATTAAATCCTCAGGTGCAAATTATAAACTGCACTATAATGAATCCTGCACTATTCAAGTTATTTCTAATATATCTAATTTTATGGGGGAGTAACTTGTCTCCTTAATTATTTGATCTAATATAATCCAATTTTATTTAAAACTTTCAGATTCAAATTTAGTCTAACAAATAATACAATAAATCTAAAATAAGTTGATTGGCAATTTGAAAATAAATTGTTGCAAAATGTTTGTAACAATTTAAGCTACATTATGTTTTAAGCTAATGTAGCTTAAATTGTTTTAAATTTAAGATACTTTTATTCACAACTTATACTATCTAAAAAATTTCTGATTATCACTTTTGTTAGCTACCAGTATATATTTTATAATTATTTTTATTCCTTCAAATTTCTTTGTAACAAAAAATTTGAAATACAGTAATCTGTATTGAAATATTTTAAATTAACAAAGGATTACCTGATTTGATTATTTTAGTATTCAAAATTACAAAATATTGTATTTTATAATAATAAATTTCTTTTAGGAATTGAAGCTTCATAATATGAAAGGCAGAATGTTTTCCATTTTTCAATTTAAAAATTATAACATATAATATATTGCAATAATCTTTAGAAAATATGAACAGAACTCATGTAATAAAACTAGATCTAATCAATTCAATAGAACAGTCTCAATAGTTTGAGTCTCATTCATTCAAAGTTCTATTTATTCTAATATAATATTTTGTAGTCAATTATTTTACTGTTGTTTATAGAATTGAATTTCAGTTGAAGTATAAAAGTCATCATATGATAATGTATTTTCATTTAATCCTATGAGGCTAGAAGGTAGAATTCATCATCATACAATTTTATGATTTTGTTAAGATAAATTTTTTAATTTTTGCATTCCTTATAAAGTTATAGTTCGTTTAATAAAAATAAGAACTTATATTAGATTAAGAGAGTTAAATAAAACAATATTAAATGTAAATCAGAGAAAATGAAAAAAGTTATTAAAGTTTGTTACTTGATATATTGATATTAAAAAAATTTTATGTTAATATTTGTGCTGATTTTTAATTAATTAAATAAAAATATAGTAGATCTTAAGTTATTCTCCTTTATTTGAAAGTGAAAGAAAAGATATCAAAATGAGCTTAGAACACAAAAAATGTCATGTTTGCAGCAGTAGTAGTGCTGCTTTCTAGGTTGGGTCAGTGGTTGGGTGCCAGTTGACGTCATTGACGTCACGCATTTGTAATGAGATGCGTAATACCCCATCTTTCTTCTTCCACCATGAACCTGTCGGCAAGATGTTCGCGTGGTAAAGCATTCGCTTAAATCTTGGAAACCGGTTCTTTTTTTGCATATTTTACGACCCCTTTCCAATCAGGAAGATTATTAAGGGGGCAGGGACAGTTCCAACCACGGACTGCACTCACACCTGTGTATGGGGGCCGGATGGTGAAGGACGGGGATAACCGGGCCGGGCCCAGTACCTCGAAAAAATCCGAGACCAGACCCGGGTCCTCCTGCGTGGCACGCCGACAGCGTTACCACTCGGCCACAAAGGAAACCGGGTTCAAATCCGGTCACCCCTCCAGTTTTCATGAAAGATTTCATGAAAGTTTTCAGTTTTCATGAAAGATTACGGGCCCGGCCGTTTTTTTTTTGTTAACAGATGGCGCCACTTTCCATTCAGGGAGAATACTAAGTGGCGGGGCGAAACAAGCCCTTCCACAGGCTGCCCACCCCTGCGGAGGGGTCAGCCGGATTGTGGAGGACGGGGATCGACGGGCCGGGCCCGGACCCCATGATAAATATTTTCAAGGGGTGGGACCCGAGACTCGAACCCGGGTCCTCCAGAGTGGAAAGCCGAAGCGTTTCCACGCGGCCAATCCGGCCGACTATAACCGCTTCAAATTTCTGATTGGCCTCAACATGGGAAGGAAGTTGTGGTGGGTTCTAAAAGTGGCTGCGGCTAGTTACAGAATTTCTAGTGATATGATGACTTAATTCACGTAACCTTAACTAAAACTAATCTAAACTGAGTAAATCAATGTTTTCGTAAAACTTGTTTCAATATTTTTTCTGGTTGCAATCGTTTGCCAATTTATGGTTAATTCACGTAACCTTAACTAAAACTAATCTAAACTGAGTAAATCAATGTTTTCGTAAAATATTTTTTCTGGTTGCAATCGTTTGCCAATTTATGGTTGTGAATCATAATGATAGATTGTGAATCACATCCTATTTTTGCTGACATAAGTCGAACGAAAGCTACATTAAATTTATAAAATTAAATATTATTATTTGAAAATTTTGTGTTCTACTTTGTTATAAATCAGCAGAACTTATAGTAAACTTATATACATGTATGCACATAGTTTTTCAGCCAGCCGTTATTAAAAATTTATCAACACACCGCTGCTCATAGCTATCATAAATGAGGATACAAACATAACCAATAATATATACATAATAAACAAGCTTATATTCAAATCCCCCTTTAAAAATTGAAATTTCAAAATATGGACTTAAAATCAATTCCGGCTTCTTCGGTGCGAGAGAATATCTTATCACGTAGTCAAGTTAACAACGGTATCATTATATCGATTTATACCCATACCAACTATTCAAATACTCGATCTTAATTAATTTTTACTATGTAAGGAATATATGGCAGCGGTCATATTACAAATCACTTGGCCAATACAGGTATATCCATGACGATACCGGCCTGATAAATAATGGAGATAATGTTGGGCATTTTTAAATTTTACGTCGCTTTCCAACCGAAGGGGCTAATCTAATGGTGTACACCTGAAATAAATCGGATATCAGGTGAAAGATGGGGTTTGACAGTTGGATCCGAAAAGGCCTGAAAAAAATCCTGGTGACCAGAATTGAAACTACGTATGCAGCACATGCTTTATCACGTGGTCATTCGGTCGACGCTTAAGATTAGCTCTGGAAATGGTGCTGCCATTTAACTTGAAATAATTAGTAAAATAATATTAAAAAGTGCAATTAAGTACGAACGAAATTTTTATAGTATTTTATTGAATAATGTAGTTATTACATTTTATTCTAATGTAAAATATTTGAATGGATAAATAGGAACTGAAAATTTTTACAGTTATTTTAATTTATTCACGATAATGTTCATACAATTAACTTGCAATTTATTATTGATGACTCAGAGATGGGAGTAAAATGAATAATACAATGATATATTTTATCAAA
>AYEL01079988.1:0-135964 GCA_000484575.1 Olivierus martensii | reverse complement strand
ATGACTCTCGTCATCCACGTCCTCCACCGAAGCCGACCGACCTTGAACCTCAAAACTGAGGTTCAAGGTCGGTCAATTTCTGCCAATTTGTAACAAAATCACTTAGAAACTTCAAAATTAATGTGCATACAGTTTTGTTTAGACTTTTTTTTTGCGACTATTAGGTCAAAAATATTATGAAAGTACTTTTTTGAATGATTTTCTATTTACTGGAAAGATTTTTTAAGTGATATCTTGAACAGGAGTTTACGAAATTCGAATAAATTTGAAAATTTTTAAAATTTTCAGCGATTAGATGTATAGAGTGGGAGGCATGCATTATGATCGTATTTTGTATTTTTCTAACTAATAAATAGTTCGCAAAAGATTTGCATGAGTTTATTTATACACAGACTTATTGCATAAGTTTTATTTTCGAACTATTTTATAAAGTTCAATCTCTTTTAATATCTAAGCAACCAGCAAGTATCAAAAAAAAAAAAAAAAAGTAAAATTTAGATTATTTCTTTTCCTTTATCGAAAATATGAACTATTATAATGTAGTAATCTATGCAATATGCCGAAGGAAATAACTATACCCAGACCCGGCCCAAGGCACAATGCAAGCGATGCATAGCGTCAGGGCGCCACCATATGGCACTTTACAAGTATTTAAATGATATCTTGAACAGGTGTTTACGAAATTCGAATAAATTTGAAATTTTTTAAAATTTTCAGCGATTAGATGTATAGAGTGGGAGGCATGCATTATGATCGTATTTTGTATTTTTCTAACTATAATAAATAGTTCGCAAAAGATTTGCATGAGTTTATTTATACACAGACTTATTGCATAAGTTTTATTTTCGAACTATTTTATAAAGTTCAATCTCTCTTAATATCTAAGCAACCAGCAAGTATCAAAAAAAAAAAAAAGTAAAATTTAGATTATTTCTTTTCCTTTATCGAAAATATGAACTATTATAATGTAGTAATCTATGCAATATGCCGAAGGAAATAACTATACCCAGACCCGGCCCAAGGCACAATGCAAGCGATGCACAGCATCAGGGCGCCACCATATGGCACTTTACAAGTTTATTTAGTCACTATTGTCTTTAAAAAATATAGGGAGCGCTATAAAAGAAATTTGCAGCAGGGCGCCGATTATAACTACACGTATTATTAAATACGTTTATATAGACGTATATAATGGCATTTTAACCACACTAAATTTAATTAGGCCAGATTTAATACTATCTTTTAAAGCAAGATCTTCGAGGATACCATCTTTAAAATTACAACTGTAAATTCAATTTTTCCTTGTTTGGAAAACCAATTTCTAGCTACATCGTGAGGTTTTTCAGATTTTGAATTATATACATTCTATGTGGGACTTTTTATGCGGTCCCTATTTACAGCATAAAAATTTTTGTGTGTTGTGTATAAAATAGTGTATTTTGTAATTTAATATGTTATACAATAATAAAACACACATAATAAAGTAAATAATATAGTATCTCTCTCACCTCACCCGTTAGGGGAGTTGGATGGGGACCGATAATGAATTTATCTATTTTGTATAGTCTTATATTGAAAATATTGCCCTGCAATTTGACAGTTTCTCAATTCGACATTATTTCGGCGATGGATTAGTGTCGAATTGCGAGGCACCACTGTAATACTAAGAATACATATATAAATCCTAAGTTAATACACAGATGGGCTAGGTCCAGAGCCATCCTGAAAAACTGAAGTTGTAAGACCTGGATCTGCCAGATGATGTATGAGTATTTAAAATGAAGTCATTTAGCTGATTTTTTTAGACCTAGTACTATTTGTACTTAATGAATAATAGTGTAAATATATATTTTGGCTTTTTTGTGCATTTGCAAATAAAAAGGCTGTGATTCACTTTGCATTAATAGTCTGAAACATAACTGCCACAGTAATGAGGTTTGCCTGTAATTTTTTTTTTTTTTTTGATACATTTTTTATAACATGTTTTGATGAATTGCATTGAATTATTGTGATTAATGTTTTCTTGCAAAGAATACTTTATGAAATTGCTAATCCAGAAAAAAATATAGACTTCTGAAGATACTTCTTGTATTCCAATTTTTACATTGCTTTCTAACAAGAGACTATTAAACAGCTATGCCTTTACAGAGATCCCTTTATAAGTTCATACTGTTTTCCAAACAACGGTTACTAGGCAATACAGTAAGGTATTCCACTGTCTGCTGTGGGCAACCATATCCTTAGTTGAATCAGTTAAAGTTGAAAGATGGGTTCAACATGCTGAGCTCTGGACCTCTCCTGGAAAATCTGAAGATATGGGATCCAAAATTGAGTCTAGATCTTCCAGGTGATAGTGATTGCTTTATCATGCAACCATCTGATCAACTTATGTGCTAATTCTTTATTTTAATTATTTTTATTGTTGTCTCTTTGTGATACACTAATACTGTATACAGAGTTCTCCGACATACCCTATACCAGTCCCTATCCCTATATTTTGAACTTAAGTGGATTGTTCAGAATTTTACATATGCTAATAGGAGAGTTTTTGTAATTCATCAACAACATCAATATTGAATTATATCAGTAAATGGGCATTTTATTTAACCTATTATATATGATGGGCAAACTTACTAATAATCAAAATGTTTTTAATTAGTATGTTCAATTTTATAAATTTTTTTCTTTTTCAGGGAGAAAATGGAAATGAAATGGATGATAAAGGGGAACATGTAAATAGTATCAATATTGAAAAGTTATCTTTAAATCAAGATACAAATGAAACAGCTCTTTCTAGTTCTTTGGAAGCTGAGCAAAGGTAATTGCTTATTTTATAATAAATAATAATAATAATGAAATTCCAAATAAATAATATCCAAAAATGTGAATAAACCTGCTATTTTATCAAAAATAGTGATAATTTTATGATTTAACATACAAACACAAATATTAAAAGTTAAAATAAATAAAAATTTAGTATTGATAATATATTGGACATAGTTATCATTTGTGATTATATGAATTATAATTAAATTAGTATCAATCCTTATAAATTAATATTCATAGAAAAGATTTAAATTTGATAAAACATTTTAATATTGATATACTGATGATGATTTATTTTTATCTGTAACTATTTCAATAATAATATATATGTCATGTGAATATATATTGAAGGAGGGTTCAACAGGCTGCATGGACCCCTCTTGAAAAATCTGAAAGTGTGGAATCCGAAATTGAGCCTCAATTCTCCAAGGTAATAGTGATTGTCTTATCATGCAACCATCCAACCAACTTATATGAGTGCTTCTCTATGATGACAGCTGACTTCTAAGCCTAACTAATACCAATGACGGAGGTACTGCCGCCTACAGTGTAGATGATCTTGAGTGCTTCTCTATGATGACAGCTGACTTCTAAGCCTAACTAATACCAACGACGGAGGTACTGCCGCCTACAGTGTAGATGGTCAATTGCTGGCATACAGCAATTAAACACGAATACATTCTTAGAAATATATGAAATATTCATCGATTGTAAAATAAATTTTAAATAATACATATGAATGTTTTTTATTTCTAGGGTTTAACAACAATTTTGGTTTTCTCAACAGATTGATAAGGACATTCTTAGAAATATATGAAATATTCATCGATTGTAAAATAAATTTTAAATAATACATGTGAATGTTTTTTATTTCTAGGGTTTAACAATAATTTTGGTTTTCTCAACAGATTGATAAAGGGTTCATTGAGCAAGTATATCCATAAAAATGAAACTATTAACAAATGATAACATTGCAGTTGCACACAGCATATTATTTTTGCATAATCATACTTATTGAAATGCATTTTGATGTTACTTTACCGATTTTTCTTTAAATAATCATTTTAAATAAATTATTAAATTCATTAAATACACAAAAGTGCATATACTACATGTAAACTGATTTATATATTATATGATAATTTTCTACTGAAAAATTATTAGCATTTAGTATATATCATTGCGACATTAAAATAATAGAGGAAATACTATCCATCAAAGGATATTTTTTATTTTTAATTCAATATATTTTATCAAAAAAAGGTTAATGTGTTTTATATATAAATCGATAAACAGTATTATTAAACAAGACAATAGATAAGTAATCAAATCATTGATTATAGAAACATTTCTATTCAAATAGCGATAAACGGTGATCAAAATGGAATATTGTATAATTTCAGGACGGTAAGATAATTTTTAATAATATTATTACACAATCCATACCGAGAATAGCACACACACCTCCATAAATATTGGCTACAAAATTATTAATCAAAATTTGACGATAGCCTATATCCCTCTTTCATATTTTGCTTGTCTGTTAGCTGTTTATTAGAAATAAAAGTTAAAGTGGATGTTATCATTGAATGATAAATTCAAAAATGTGTGTCAGATCAATTTTCTATTAAATAAGAAAAACATATTCGACAATTGTGTCGAATATCGAAACAAGTTTCACATTGTTTCGATAGTCATTGTCCTTTCTACATACACATCCCTGACATAAATGGGTCATTAAATTTCCTTTTAATTCAAAATAATGATGAAATTTAGATTTTTATTATATTTTTCTAAATGTTAAATAAAAATAATTTGTGCACCAATACAGATCTGTAAGTCGTTATTAGTTTTTTTTTTACGGAAAACTTCTATCATGTTTAATAAAAATAATACATAATCATTAAATCCGAGTAATTATTGTATCATTTTATGAAAACATGATTTATTCCAGAGAAAATTATTCGTTTTACTACTACTAATTCATTTAATGTCGATCAGGGCTGCCAATCCGCGGCCCAACATAAAACTGTAAACTTCTTTAAAACATTGAGATTTTTATGTACTTAATGAAGTTAATATTATTATTATTTAAATACCTATCCACATTTCCTACTTCCATTTTTAAATATTTATTTCAGTGATTAAAACTTCTTGACCCGCTCAATTATTTTTTAATCTTTAATCAAAAAATCATTACAATCAAATATTGATAATACAAATACTGATTGTTACATATAAATATTACATAAAATTATATAATAGTAAAATAAAAAACAATATAATTAAAGCTAAAATATAAACAATAATCAAAGTAATACAGTTAGAATGAATAAATAACATACAGATAAATTACGTAGACACAATAATTAGTAGCAAGAAAAAATATATAAAATCAATAGCAATTTTCGTTGAAAAAATAATCAGTAACATTCAAAACATAAATTTTAATAAACTTACTAAAAGCAGTTTCATTATAATAAAAGAGTTCTTCAGGAATTAACTCGGGTCTATCCACTAATCGAAATGGGAAGGACCGCTTACAAATAGTTAATCGACCAATGCTGCTTCTTAAAGATGTATAGAAGCGAGTATTAAAGGAATGAGAATACAAAACACTATCAAGAGCTGAAAAATCCTGATGAAAATAAAAATGTAAATACTTAAGATCAAAATAATATCTCCTATTATTCAGAGACATAATATCAGAAGAGGTATATTCTATTATAAATTTTATTTAACTTAATCAAAGAAGATGAATTAACAGAGCTCCAAATAGTAATACCATAATCTAAGACGGGAGATATAAACGCAGAAAAAATTATTTTACGAACCCGTGATGATTTTAGATAATATAAATGTCGAAAAATTATACCAAGACGTATATACATTTTTTTAATAAGAGATTGAACATGGGAGTTAAAGGTTAATTTATCGTCAAATATAATACCAAGATCAGTAATTTCAGAAAGACGCTGTAATTTATTATTATTTAGAAAAATATCTTTTGGTATAATATGACGTTGTGTGAAATTAAAAAATTTCTGAGAGAAAAGAAGTCGATTATTATGTTACGACATTTTTGCTTATTTGTCATGATGGATATCATATATTGTACATTATTTACTAAATTTTTTCTTAGCAACTATCTTTTTTGTTTTACGTCCCCTTTTTCAAAAAAATATTTTTTTATTTTTTAAAATAAAAAAATCTTTTTTTTTTTTTTTTTTTTTTTTGCTGCCTCTTTCCAGTCAGTGAGATTACTAAGGGGTGGAGCCAGTTCCAATCATGGTCTGCACTTACACACGAGGATGGTGAAGGTCGAGGGTTTCTCCTGAAAAGTTCGTGCCGGATCCTCCTGCATGGTCATCCGGTCGTCTAACAATTATCGTTAGAATTAATATATTTTATGTGCGGCCCAAGAAAATTTTTTGTCTTCAGATGTGACCCAAAGAAGCCAAAAGGTTGGACACCCCTGATGTCGATCATATTATTCTGAAATTTAGTCTCTACTTTCTAGACCTCTAAATATTATTTAATTCTAAAATTTGCTGATAAATAAATTTAATTTCAATCGAATATGATAAAGAAAATTGTTAAAATTTGATATAATATATAATATACAAGGTGAAGAAAAACTCATAATATATAGGGTGAAGAAAAACTTCATCAATAAAATTTTGTGTGCTAATAGGAGGCCTCGAAACAAGTCGAAAATGTCTAATGAACATATGGTCTAAATGGCATCGTTTTCGAATTATAATCCTTTAAAGCTAGCCAATCACCATCGAGTACGTAAAGCGTCACGATGCGTCGCGTTGCCAAGACGCATCGCATTGCGTCGCTCTCCTATTTACTACCGGTTAGGCTGAACCACAGCAGTACCATACCACGATCACAAAACTGTGGTCGGTTTGTGGACGTCGTGAATTAACATTATATTAATACAAAAATGCATAATCCAACTCAAACGGACCAGGCGTTGCGACAGCGGTTGAAACAAACTTCAGGTAGTGATCCGAGTTACATTATAGCAGTACCATACCACGATCACAAAACTGTGGTCGGTTTGTGGACGTCGTGAATTAACATATTAATACAAAAACGCATAATCCAACTCAAACGGACCAGGCGTTGCGACAGCGGTTGAAACAAACTTCAGGTAGTGATCCGAGTTACATTATGCGTTTCTATATTAATATAATTACAGCGAAGCGACGCGTCGTGACGTTGTGTGTACTCGATGGTGATCGGCTAGCTTTAAAGGGTTATAACTCAAAACCGATGCCATTTAGACCATATGGCATCGTTCATTAGACATTTTCGACTTAATTCGAAGCCCCCTATCAGTACACAAAATTTTATGACGAAGTTTTTCTTCACCTTGTATATTATATATATATATTAGTAATTTGTATTTTTTAAATTAAAAATTCATAATCCATATTTAAATGTCTCCATTATTATGAAAATTTATCATAAAATGACATTACGAAACACAAATTCAAATTTTCCCTATCATAAAATTTGTTTAATGCATTAACTTTTATACACGTGCCACTTATTTAACGATTAATTCGATTAGAGATCATCAATTGTTTTAATCGAAATCAAAACTAAAATCACTTGTATTCTATAAATCCTTATCATTTAAATTTTTATCAATAGCATAATAATCAAAACTTTATCATCATCCTTAATTTATGAATAAAAATCATATTTCGTTTCTTAAAAATTTATAAGAGAATTTTATGCAATAATCCTACGTTTGTTTGTTTGTTTAGTAAGGATTACTGGCGCAAGGGCCTCCTGGGCCATGCTATGCCAAACACTGCGTTATGTATTTTTGTGTTGGTAGGAGATAGTAGGACAGGAGTCAAAAGAGGCGAAAGTCCAAACATCAATAAAGTACAGTAGTCTTACATTGAAGTTATATACATCGATAAATGCCAATATGCTTTAGATATGAGATAACTGCAGATACATCAGATGCATCCGATAGTATTTCTAACAGAGTTACTTCGGGATGGTTGAAGCAGCCCAGACGGTGTCCCTTAAGATATCCACAGGTAAAGAGGTGAGAGACAGTTAAAGATTCTTCGCACCATGGACATTCTGGTGGTAAGTCCCCTTTCAGGAGATGCAAATGGGTCATCCTACAATGTCCAATTCTGAGACGGGCCAGCACTACCTCCTCTTTCCGATTTCTCCGACGAGAGCAAGGCCAGTCCGCAGCACAGGTTTAATACCATACAGTTTATTTGAGAGTTTTGTGCTCCATTGGTTTTGCCATAATTTGCATACTACAGATTGTACACATGGAAAAAGGTCTGAATAGGGGGAACTTGAGTAACTGACGGGGATAGAGATACTAGATTCTTTGCAGCCATGTCTGCAATTTATTTCCCCGTATTCCGACATGCCCAGGGACCCAATCGAACCAAACCGTACAGGAGTGCGTGGAAATGTCATAAAGCAGCTGGAATATTTTAGAGAGCTCAGGATGTCGTTGAGAGCGATGTTTCCTAGTGCTTGCAAGGCACTAAGTGAATCACTGTATATTATGCTCTGGATGTGCTTTGATATGGTAAAGCGCCAAATAGATGGCATGTAGTTCAGCGGTATAAATTGAAGCTAACGATGGCAACGAGCGTGTAGTCACATAGTCTACACAAACACATGCCGAATTAACCTGACCATTTATTTTCGAACCATCTGTAATAATCCTACATAACTCCCAACTAATCATCATTGTAGTCTCAGATGCAATATCTAAAGTTTTATAATAATATTTTTGCTAATTGCAGATAATTATAAATCAAATTAAAAATTAAATTTACAATACAGTATTCTTTCCATTATATATATATATATACAATTATCTGTAAGCCAGTAAATAATTTACGTTTCCAAATTTTTAAATCTCGATATTTTGCATTTATTGAACTGGCAATTTTAGTCTGTTTCTATCGTGTTCTGTTAAATAATTTAATATCGAATTTTATCGGATAATTTCTGATAAATAATAATAATAGGGTATTTTTTTAAATAGCGTATTTAATCATAACACAATTGCTCTGATATAACAACAACAGCTTTCATCGCGACTCTAGATAAAGTTTAAAATATTTTGCATTTTTTAAACTAATTTATTTATAGTAGTCAGTAAAAAATTTTAACAAACGTGTAAAGCTTTCTTTCTTACATGTAAAATAATGAGATGCACGAATGTTTAACGTTTTATATCAAGTTTACAGCAGAATTGTTTAAATAAGTTGATATTTCTAACTATTAATATCTATTTTTCCGAACGTTTAGCTTCAAAAATTTTAACTTGAAAAAAAAAATTTAGTGCACTCTCAAATCACAATTTATTTCAGAACAGTTTTGAGAGTTTACTCTCTAAAGCGCAAAGAAAGAATTTCAAAGCACAGTGCATAGTTTAGTGAAAATTTGAACAAAAAAACAGGTTTAAAAATTCCAACAAATCAATAATTCGATTAAAAAAACTAATAGCGATAAAATTTCGTATCCATACTTATTTTGATTAAATAAAAAAATATGTAAAGCTGTAAATACTGGAAATTTTTGAAGAGTAATAATAGTATTATAATATAAAACAATATTTATGACATGCCATCTATATGACAGATATAAAGGCAAAGATAAGTTGATTTTATCAATTTTAATTTAGCCAAATTATTAATTTTAATATCTAATTCCTTGTTTAGTTACTGCATATGAAATTATAACGCAATCGCTCTGATATAACAACTTACATCGCGACTCTAGATAATTTTAAAACCATTGTATATTGCTTCATGCCGAAACTTTATTTTTAATTATACAGTACTTGTTTATTAAATTTTTAATAAATAATAATCAGTATGAAACTTTAATAATAATAAAAATTATTATATGAATATATATTTCTAAATTCTTTTGGTAAACATATTATCGACAGCATGTATACTTCACTTTGAAGTAAAAACAATTTGGCTTGTTTTTTAATAAAAAGTAATAAATGATTTTACCTCTTTGTCGCTCATATTTATTCTTTTTCCTTAATCTAGATGATAAAACTATGTTCGTTCCTATCTGTTTCACAGATAATATTTAATTATTATCCTGTCGTATCACTTCAACATACTTGACACAAAACGCGAATAACGTGAATCGCATTTTGAAATTGATTATATACATCTCGATTTTCGTCATAGTTTATCTTTCTATCAGCTATTTTATAGGTTTGACATTTTATTATGAATTTTAACGCAAGTTTTTATCTTTATCTTAATTGAAATAAAGCTATAAAACTTTCGAAAAAAATCGGTAAATCTTAAATAACAATTTTAAAATGTTTATAAACTTTGCTATTTTTATTTTTAATTTTATAACTTTAACAAATGAAATACAATTTTAATTTTAAAATACAATTTAATAAATTAATACTGTATACCAAACATAATTATGAAGCAATACAATTATTGATTGCTTATTAAATATATAAAATTTTAAGATTAGATACAATAAAACATTTAATATGCAATATGCAGAGTATCCCAAAAGTTGCTATCTCGAAAACTAATTGGAATACAGGAAAGCATGATTAAGACAACAAAATAGCTTTATTTCAAAGTAAGTGCCACACAAAAGTAGGGATGTTCACTGAAGTCTCCACATGGAGACCATCAGTATCTCTACAGAGCTCAAGGCAATGGAGAGTTCTTGAAATTTCATCTCTAATTCATGGATAGCCTTGGTTGTTGGACCTGCCTTATGAAACTTCCACTCAAAATTCTAATTTCAGTGCATTTCATGCCTTTGATTCTTACATGTTACCACAAACACTCGTTCTTCTGTGGGCAAAGCTGCTTCGCCTTGAGTTCTGTAGAGATACCGACAGTCGTCATGTGGAGATTGCTCGCTGAACATCCCTACTTTTGTGTGGCACTTACTCGAAATAAAGTTATTTTGTTGCCTTAACCCCGTTTCTCTATATTTCAATTAGATTTCGAGAGAGATAATGGCTTTCGGGACATCCTATATAAGCCACGTACTTTATTTGGAAATTATAGATTGAATTTTTAAATCATCAACAAGTAGCAGAGTCTATTTTTCAATGTAAATAGTTTCTAAGATAAATGTCTTTCTAGTGATAAATTTGTTAATTATCATTAAATATGTTCTTTACTTTTGATACGATTATGTATCGAATTCTTAGGAAATTTTATAAAATATACAATAAATATTTCTTATAAAATTCGAAGTCTATTGAGCGATAAAATCTAAGCATTAACATTAAAATAATCCTTACTTCCCATTTCGATCCTACCAAGCTAAAATTTTAAGAGACTTAAAAGATTAGCATTTATATTCCAAATATGCTGGAAATCAATTGAGCAATGCCATGAATATTTTGGAGAGCAAACTCCTAATCATCCTTCATTTTAATCTGATTGTGCCAAAATTTTCAGAGAGCTAAGTAACTTAAGAAACACAAATATTTCAAATTTTATCAAAATTAATGGAATAATATGACTTGTAAAAATATGTCTGCGGAGAATTGTAGAAGCAAATATTTTTCCTCCCAATTTTTGCTGTTTTCAAAATGCTGTACTTACAATATTTTATAGGCTGGAGGCTTCAAATTTGGAATTCTGTGCGCTATTAAATACTCTTCTTGAATAAAATGTCAGATTAATAATTAATTAATTTAGAACGAAAGTTATAATAAGTTGAATTTTGGTCATATTTTTTATTTACAGACATTATTAAGAGACTGAGATAGTTGACACTACTGTATTTGGCTTAAGTATCGTTGCCCTGCCTATTGACATTTTTTTTTTTTTTTTAATTTCGTAATTGAAATTCCTTTATAAAAGCATCTTAAACATTAAAGGTTTGAATAAAAAATATATTTAATCAAATGACATCATCGGCCATAAATAAAACGATCACAAAAAAATATTTATTTTATCTTTGATAATTTTCATAAATAAAACTTTTAAAAATACACATTATTATTACAGTATTATTATTGCATTTTAATATGTTTATTTGACAATTATCCAATTTATCAAAATTATTTTATAGTGTGATAATTAAATATTTTATTTCATTCTTTGCTAAATCACATTCCCTCTTTATAAAGTGCAGTTGTATACGAATATGAAAAGCTTATAAATGTTTAATGGCTTTCTAATGATTATCATCATCATTTATATATATATTATGTAATATAATGTTATATATACGTAATATTTCTGGATGATACATTGTATTTTTGAAAACAATTTTCTATATCCTATTATCTATTTTATTTCGATATATAATATATGATTCTTTCCTAATATCTTTCAATTATAGTAAAAATAAAATAATAATTGCATTACATATCTCGCAATGTGACATAAATCTATCTATTCAGAATAAAAAAAAAATAGAATAAGTGATAATTAAATATTTTATTTCATTCTTTGCTAAATCACATTCCCTCTTTATAAAGTGCCGTTGTATACGAATATGAAAAGCTTATAAATGTTGTTTAACGGCTTTTTTTTTAATTTTAGGAGTTTCAGATTTATTTCTAATTTAATTTTAAATTTTATTGATTATGATGAGAAATCTTAAAGAATAAATTGTTATTCTCAATTCGCTGTTTATCATGATATATGAGAACAACATTTAAATTTTGAAATTCATTACTATTTCTTCACATTCCTTGATATTAAAACTGATAAAATATACTCTATGTATATGCAGGGACTTTCAGAGAAAATGTTGAGGCCTGGGGCAATTAATATTTTTGAGGCCCTTCAAAGACAAAATTGACAAATACACAATGGTAAGTGTACAAGAAAAATGAAAACATTGATAGAGAACCTCAAATTTTCACAAACACTAAACATTTGGCAGTATAAAAACATTCAAATATATTTTTTCTAACGTATTGAGCCCCTAAAATTGTGAGGCCAGGGCAGCAACTCTCTCTTTACTCCCTCTGATAGCCACTGTGTATATGTAATATTATTAAATTGTAATTCAATTTTTTGTAATTTAATTCAATTTGTGATTTAATTGCTCTTAATTATTATTATTTTTTATACAGTACTATATAAAAATCATTATGCAAATTTATTTATATTATTTTTGTTAATTTATTAGTGTATCATGTTCTTTAATTTGATAAAGATTATTACCGATATTAATGTAATTTCAATACAAAATTGCATTTCCCATTTTATAGATAAGATTAAATGATACTTTATTTGACCAAGGAATTTTTAAGAGATAAATAGCTTTATATCGATTTTATCGGTTTAATTTATCGCCTTATATCGGTAAAATGTTTTAGGAATAAAATACACGTGTAACCTTTAAGAAGGTTAATGCAATCAAAATAATTTTTAAAATAATATTTCTTTAATGAACCAGGTATTTTATGTGATTAATTTAAAAGGTAATATATTATTACGAAGGACAATGCATTATAATAGCGTTAATTTATTACAAATTCACTATAGTAAAAATAAACAAGCAGTGCCGGAAAGAATTAAATTCGTCTACTTTCCGAATGTATATTTTATTTTCGAATGATTAAGTTATATTATTTATTGACAATAGATGGCACTAAATGTTAACCCTGTCGTGATAGCACTTAACGCCATCTATTATAAATAATACCGTATTACTTCGAATTTAAGCTGCACTTTTTATTCAAATTTTTAAGACAGAAAATTTGGGTGAAGCTTAAATTCAAAGCAAATACTTTAACTTCTTATTTCTCCCGATCTCCCACTCCCCAATGTTCGGGTTTTTGCTTTGCGCTGTACGCATGCACACAGTACTATGACTGTTTATAACAGTTTATTCGAGGGTCCCCCATTTGTACTTTTCTGATTCCATCCAGTTGCTGTTTTATAGTAGCTTGTAGAAACGCGTCATATCTGGCCATATTTTCATTATAAGAAAAATCACGAATTACTATAATGCTGTTTATAACAGCTGATGGAAACAAATTGCCATTTTTATTATTTTAAACAAAAAAAAATCTGTACCCAAGGAAAATTTTCCTAAGGGTGTTATAATTCGAGCACGAAAGCATGGATGACAACAGAATTCATGAAAGATTGATTAGAACATGTTTTGGAGAAGAAACCTGGCGCTATTTTTTTAAAAAACGAAAGTGATAGCATATCTGAAGAATATTCTTAATAACCAGCTTATTATGTATATTAGTACTATTTAAGTAAATAAAAATGTTTCTTATTTTTCAATACTTATTATAAATTTAAGTAAATAAAAATGTTTCTTATTTTTCAATACCT
The DNA here is from genome assembly GCA_000484575.1 of Olivierus martensii. NCBI lineage: Eukaryota > Metazoa > Arthropoda > Arachnida > Scorpiones > Buthidae > Olivierus > Olivierus martensii. The sequence continues at coordinate 121,808 of AYEL01079988.1, read as the reverse complement.
ATTATAAAATCATTTTTTATTTTTTCCAATTTTCCGATTTTAAAATCCTGCTGCGACTTAAATTCGAAGTAATAAGGTATAAAATTTTGATAAAAACAAATGCCATCCTATAGGATTAAATGATACTGCGTCAAGATAACTTTTAACAGCGGAGGGTTAGGATTAGTTTTATTACGCCGCCATATCCTCATGGGATATTCTGTATCTGGCGGCAGCCATTTATAGCTCCCATCACAGGCTGGCCAGCACCCATGGAGTCAACCAGATGGTTGAAGGATGGGGTTCAACAGGCCGGGCCCGGACCCCTCCTGAAAAATTGGAGGTGTGGGACCCGGATTTGAACCAGGATCCTCCAGGGTGATAAGCCAAAGCTTTACCACGCGGCCATCTGGCCGACTTTAACAGCGGAACATTATATTAAATTTCGCGAAAAGCTATTAATTAGTTCAAAAATTATTGGCGAAACAAATGCCATCCTATAGGATTAAATGATACTGCGTCAAGATAACTTTTAACAGCGGAACATTATATCAAATTTCGCGAAAAGCTATTAATTAGTTCAAAAATTATTGGTGAGGAACATAATAATTTTATGTCTCCTTAGTCTTCGGTTAGGTTAGGTTAGTTTTGTTAAGCCCCCATATCCTCATGGGATATTCTGTATCTGGCGGCGGCCATTTAAAGAGCCCATCACAGGCTGGCCAACACCCATGATGGGGTCAATCTGATGATTGAAGGATGGGGTATTCAAAATGCTGGGCCCGGACCCCTTCTCATGGGATATTCTGTATCTGGCGGCGGCCATTTAAAGAGCCCATCACAGGCTGGCCAACTCCCATGATGGGGTCAATCTGATGATTGAAGGATGGGGTTCAACAAGCCAGGCCCGGACCCCTCCTGAAAAACTGGAGGTGCGGGACCCGGATTTGAATCCGGTCCTCCAGGGTAGTAAGCCACAGCTTTACCACCCGGCCATCCGGCCGAATCCTTAGTCTTTGGAAAGTAGACTAAAAACCAACTTATGTTTTGAATATATATTAAGAGTTTTGCTGATATCAAGAAATCTACATGCTTTATAGATTGCACAATCTTACTATACTAATATTTTCGAAGTGATTTGTATCTATATAAGCGCCCTATTTGCTGAACTGCAAGATAGAAAATTTAATTTTGCATCTATATATATTAGCGCAAATAACTAGACAAATGTAATTTGTTCGCTATTTAAAAATAAAATCACATATATCCTGTTTTCATTCCATTGCAGTTATTCAACCGAATTTGATATATCAATAAGGTAGAAAACTTAATTTTGCATCTATATATATTAGCGCAAATAACTAGACAAATGTAATTTGCTCGCTATTTAAAAATAAAATCACAGATATCCTGTTTTCATTCCATAGCAGTTATTCAACCGAATTTGATATATCAATAAAGCAAAATCATCAAATTCATTTTGTATAATGAAATCCTTTAGTTACCCCAATGAATATCTATGTAACAGAAGACAGCAGAAATTGGTTACCGATTGTTTTTAATGATATAGGGAAGATGAACATAAAAAATTTCTCACTGCAAAATCTAAATAAATGAAAATTAAAAGCCAATTCAGTAAGATAAACTATATATATTTATACTATAACTGAGACAGGCTACATGAAGAGCCGAAAACATTTTTGATTGAATAATTATCTTATTTAGTTGGCTTTTCGTTTCCTTTTATTTAGGAACAAGAACGAAAGAAAGGTAAATTTTGTCGACTTTATTATTAGATATGAAAATTACTATATATCTTCCATAAATATGATACACCAGCCATTTGCAATGGATAACTATGATACACCAACTATTCGCAAGAGATACGATATGAATATCCTCATGAATATTCAGAATTTAGAAATAGATTTTTTTAAATAAAATTTATATAGTATTAGCAATCCAGATCCTGGCCCGGACTACTCATAAATTTTAACTTGGATCCTCTGGATGAAAAGTAGATGTATTTTCTTGAGTCTTAACCTGCCTACTATAGTGCCTATTACAAAACAGCATAAATTTTAACTTGGATCCTCTGGATGAAAAGTAGATGTATTTTCTTGAGTCTTAACCCGCCGACTATAGTGCCTATTACAAACAATGATTCCACTGTTCTGAATTATAGTTTGGCAAGACGTTGTGATTTCCATCATTGAAAGATTGCTATCCATTGTTCTCATTTACTAATAGCAGTTGATTAATACCAATGCAACAAACTAGTTAGGTTTCCAATTTCTATCAATTAATAATTCAATGATTATAAAAAATGCCCAAGCATTTTTAACATAAGATTATTATTATTTTGATTAATAGTCATTTCCACAGCGAATATGATTCCGTGACTGTATATTGTTAATTTTCAAATCTATGGACGTTATTTAGATTTTATTGATGCTTCCAGAATGCGCAAATTTTGAGAGGCTGCTGACTTCAAATTATAATTATGATGCAATTTCTTTAAGCAATATATCGGTCGATTTTCAACAAATAATCTGCATTAGCAGAATAATTGTGGAAAATCGGCCGATCTAACAGCCCTGTAACTTAGGGAAAAATTTTTTTTTCTGAACTTGACGACAGCATCGGAAGGCAGTAAAATCTACAGAAGAGTCAAAGTTCGTTTATATCACTACGCCGATGATATAGTCCACTAAATTCTTCGCGATCTTACAGTAAATTGCCATAAAGTAACGACAGTTTTGACAAATAAGCTATAAGCTTCAAATAAAATTATGATATCAACATGATTTTAACATGTAGTAAATTATCTGCGGGTCTATAATATATGCGATGATCAGTTGCGCAACGATGTTTTGCGCATTCCAATCGATTCTAATAGTTATAAAATGGCGGAGAGTTGTAATTTTAAGTCATCGAAAGGCTGCGTGATTAGCCATCAAGCGAAGTAAATTGAATTGAATGTTTATTCGAAATTGGAAATTAAACCCAGAGATACTATTACATAAAAATAAACATCGTTCTTATTGACACTATTACCTTTTATATCGAAATCGACTGTTCCGTGCGCATTAATACCGTCAGAAAAGTTGGTAATACGCTGCTTTCATAGAGTCAATACTGCCTTCTGATGCTGTCGTCTAGTTATCCACTATTATATGTTTGAGATGTGATCAAATTTTATCATCATTAGGCACTCAGCTATGTTTGGGTTTAATCTGCGCAATGCTAGTAGCATTACTGTGACATCATAATACCGTACTCAAGAAAAACAAATTTTAGCCGAAATAGATCACAGATTTACGATACGAATCCACTGCACAGTAGAAAAACTAAGGATGTTTTATACACGAGAAAAATACACAGGAACAGGCATTTTAAGAATTAAAGACCCTAAGAAATTTTAATAATAATATATAACTAGAATAAAAAATGCTCTATTGAAGCATAAAAAAATAAATACTAATTTGAAAAATAATCATTGATAAAGAATGGGAGGATAAGAGAATCTTAATGCTTTATATATTATTTTTCAAAACCAAGATATGTATTAAAAATTTATGCAAATTATTTGATTCTGAAGATTTTTAAAAGTTAATTAAACATACTTTTACGATTAGGCAATTGAAAAACATCGGTGTCCACATTTATAATTAAATGTTTTCGAATCAAAATGAAATTTGATTATTTAAGAATTCACAATAATTTATTCAATCAATTTTTAATTATTAATATACTATAGTAAATTATAAACCTATGGATTTACGCTTAAAAAATTTCAAATTATGGCTAGATTATTCAATAGATGTAATTATCAGTACGAAGTCTTGCACAATTTTATACGGGGTGAAAGATTTTCGGCCAGCCTACTTCAACAAAATTCTATATTCGATTTTACTTAAAAATCAGAAATTAGAAACAATAATGTAATTACTTGTAAAAATATGAGCACGGAATATGCTTTTTCAATTGTAAAAGTATGTTTTACAATTAATCAAAATAATTTGCATAAACTGTAACTTTTAAGGCATAATATGCAAAAGTTTCGAACACAGGCACACAATTTAAATCGTAGATATAATGTGTGTATAAACGATTTAAATTAAAGCTGGGTCGAAACAAAGCTATGTACAAAAATCATTTAATGTATTCAGATTCATATGTTAAATATCGTAATATGTTTTCAGAAAAAATACAATTATGATTACATAATAAACCTTCACAAAAAAAAATATCAGAAGTGGCCATGTAGAAGTTCCAGACGTACCTGATTGTGTTTTTTGATATTTTATTATGGCAGTAAATTGAAAGGTAAATTTTTTGGCCACAAAAGTCTAGAAAAATTTCAATTTTAAAAGGTAGCATCCTTGAAGATTTTATTTTAAATATAGATATCAATCTTGATTCACTCAAATTTCATGCAGTTAAAATGCCATTATATACGTTGTATGTTTATATGAAGATATTTAACAATATAGTAGATGTAACTATTCCTCTCAGGATACTGAAAAGTCTATTCCATTCAAATAGTCCATAACTTCAAATATTAAACAGAAAGAGATTATTTACATACCACTTTTTATTTATGATATTATTGCTGATTGTTTAGATATTAAAGGGAATAGAATTTGATAAAATGAGTATATTTATGCACATTTCTCACAAACTATTGTAACTAGGATAATGCAATTTATAAAATATTATAGAATATAGTAATTGAATTACTAATATTGCTTACATAATCTTATTGCATCCACTACTGCTAAATTATACCCCTTCTAACTAAACTGCTGAAAATTATTAAAAAAAAATTCAAATTTGAGTATTATCACAATGGTTTAAGATATCATTAGAATATTTTCACTAGCAAATAAAACATTTAAAAATCATTCCAAAAAGTGCTTCCTTAGTATTTAGATCCAATGGAGGATAAACAATGAGGATTTAAACAAAGCCATATGCAGAAATGGTACAAATGTATGTAAATTTCTATATGAAATATTATAGCTAACAATATAAAAAAATGAAATTTAAGTTTTTAGTGCACTTTCATATAAAAGAAACAAAAAACATAGGCCCATTAGACTTTCGTTACATGCTGTTTAATGTTTTTCACATATTTCTGTTGTGGCACTAACTATATACTGTGTTCAAATACTATCAAAATTGGTTAAATGAAGCAATCTGTAGAAAATTTAAGGAGAATAGAATTTATTTTATATATAAATATTGATCTGATTTTGTTGAAATTTTCATGAGACTTTAATCAGCTTAACTACATAACAAATTAGTCAAAATAAACTGAAGATTGTAACTTGTAAAGATATTTCAAAGACATAAGTAGAAAAATTCAAATTGCCTATTATCTTCAAAATAATCACTGCAAAAAACACTCAAGCAAATTTTACTTTTATGAAATTGCTTTTGAGTGCTTATTTCTAATCATATTTCAAAGAAGAGAAAGAAAACATTGTTTATTTTTGGCTAATTCTAATTATTTTCAAAATAGCTCTAATTCTTTTAATTGGATTTTAAACTCCAAATTTTGAATTCTGTATCTATTGAATATTTAATTTCAAATAAAACTGTCAGATCAATAATAATTTTGCTAATTTTAAAAATGATTCTATTGTTTTAATTATAAAACTGAAAATATTTATAAATTCAATTTTCATAAAGAAATATTTTCAACACAAATTTTATTTATAAGTACAAAAAACAAAAATAAATTTTTATTGATATTAGTTTAAACACTTACTTTTTTAATTGGTTTTTCTTTTAAAAGTAGCTTTGTATCTAAAAATACAAAAGTAAAATATTGAAATATTTGAAAAATATTTATTGTATAATGTAATAAACCGATGACGTATGTCACCGCAACCGTACTAACTGACCGGTTAGTATTTCCGAACTTACCATAAGAGTACTAAGTGGCGGGGCGAAACAAACCTCCATATCAGAAACAGAAGAAGAAGCGCCACTTTCCATTCAGGGAGTATACTAAGTGGCGGGGCGAAACAAGCACTACTCAGTAAGAGGCGAGGCGAAACAAGGACCTATTCCTATGACTTTTATATGGATTTAGATTTCACAGGCTGCCCACCCCTGCGGAGGGGTCAGCCGGATTGTGGAGGACGGGGTACTCAGTAAGAGTACTAAGTGGCGGGGCGAAACAAGCCCTTCGACAGGTTTCCCACCCCTGCAGAGGGGTCAGCCGGATTGTGGAGGACGGGGATCGACGATAAATATTTTCAAGGGGTGGGACCCAAGATTCGAACTCGGTCCAAAGTGGAAAGCCGAAGCGTTTCCACGCCGCCAATCCGGCTGAATCTCACCCCTTAAAAATTTATACAGAGGTCTGCGTTCAACCTGTACTGTTCATCTACAAGTCCGATTGACCCCTCCTTAGCGGATTATCTGCATGGAAACGCTTTGGCTTTCCATTCTGGAGGACCCGGGTTCGATTCTCGGGTCCTACCCCTTGAAAATATTTATCATGGGTCTGGGCCCGGTCTGTCGCTTTTCGTCCTCTACAATCCGATTGACCCTGTTGAAGGGCTTGTTTCGCCCCGCCACATATTACTCTACCCGAATGGAAAGTGGCGACATCTATTACAAAAAAAAAGACCCCTCCATAGCAGCGAACAGGATATGTTTTCGCTCGGTCACAGACTGGAAAATGCTGTCATTATTTACAAAAATATCCCTCCACGGTGTGGGCGACCTGTGAGAAGAGCAAAATTCTACCACTTAATAACCAATAGATTGGAAAGTGTGTCATTTACAGTATTAAAAAAAAAAAAAAAAAAAAAACTAGATTTTTTCGGAAAGGATAATTGCATCACATTTGTAGCAGCTGCGACACTTAGGACCATTCCAAATGGACATTAGAGTAAAAACCAAGAAAGACAAAAAGATACAAATTTACTATAACCTCCATAATAGAAATGGAAATAGAAGAAGAAGAAGATACAAATTTAAATTTTAACGGCATATTATAAGTAGATATAAGTTAGAATACTATTTATTGTTTCCAAAAATTTTATGTAGCCATGTTTAACATAATAAATTAAAAAAATGTAAGAAATTTAATTTACAGATTATCAGATGAATGTGTAGTGTCAGAGAATGAATAATTATCAATTTTGTTTAAAACTCTAAATTGCAAATACTGATAATTATAAGATTAAATATACTGAAATTAAATTAAAATAATATATTTAAAAACTAAGAATACTTAAAATTATGACTAATTTATTCAAATCCTATTCTGTTTCTAAACAATTTGATAACGCAGTTGATTCGAAACCATGGATGTACGAAACACATGCTGAAATCGATTTAATTTTTATCCGCCGAGAGTCGCTGTAAATCATTATGAGGAAAGCAAAAAGAACTGAAAGCATTTATTAGCAATTTTTTTTTAATTATTAAAAATTATTAAGAGGACATCTACAAGAAGATGACGTTAATTACGTAACAGTTTAATGTGCGACTGACCGAAATCACTCTAAGTGCATATTTTGAGAGATGGATGAAAGCGAAAACGGAATAGCCGTAGCTAACCCTAACGATAGGCTTAGCTCATCTGATCTGGATTTGAATCGTTTGAATTCTGTTCAGCTGTTAGATTCACAAAATATTAAAAAGGATTGTAACCGGGATATTAATTGTATCACCAATACATCTAGCGATATAACGGATATCAAAGATGTAAGAAATCAATTCAAGGAGAAACTGCATTTATCAAATGCTAACATAGGTCTGTTGAATGGTTATAATAGTCATAATTTAAATGGATTAGAAGAAGAAAAAAGTGTAGCTGATAATGTAAAAAAATGTTTAGGTGATTGTGAAATTTTTAGGCCAGATTGTACATCCGATAAGATCGAACAAAATTCCGATGATTTGTGTAGAAATCCAAATGGAAATTCTGTTTATGAAACATGCCATTCTATTAGTTTACATAAAAGTAATCTTGATACGAAAAATGAGGATGATATAGATTCAAAATTGTGTCATTGTACTGCTTCAAATAAAGATGCAGCTAAGAACAAAGTTGCTGAAATGCTACAACAGCATTCTGTAGCTTTAAGTGAAAATGACAATGTGAAAATTGAAGATGCAACTATAGCTAAAGAAGTTATTAATAGGTGCAAGTGTGTTAAGTCATCTATATGTAATTGCAAAACTATTACGGATAAAAATTGCCCTTGTTTTGAAAAAAGTCCTTCTAGTATAAATTGTTGCTGTGATCAAATTGAAAAAAGATACTGTGAAAATTCTGATACTGTCACTACTGATGAACTTATAAAATATGTTGGCTATGAATCTGAAAATCAGATGCCAGATATAATGCGACTTATTCAAAAGGACTTATCAGAACCATATTCTATTTACACTTACAGATATTTCATTCATAATTGGCCAAAACTTTGTTTTCTGGTAGGTGTAAACTTTATATTAACTTAAGTTTCAAATAATTTGATAATTTTAATAAAGGAGTTAGTATATAAGACCTAGATTAAGTTTGATTATAATTTCTTAATTGCATATACTTGTGGTATATATTTGGCTTCAAATATTTTAAAAATTCTTCATTTATTGATAGGTTATAGGAATAATTTTCCATAATAGTATAATTAAATAACTTTGTTGTGTTCTGCTTTTGCTTCTCTTTGATACATGTTGGTGATGAAAAGTTACTTTATCCGTGTGATGGCTGTGTGTCTATTTAGGCACACTGTCCCATTTGCTGTGTGGCACATTCATAATTAACCTTGTGCTTCAACTTGAAGATTATGGCTTTTTTGTATGTTTAGCTCACTATTGCTTGCCTAACCTAGATGCTTGTTGTGCTGAGTGCTCTAAGTGAAAGTATTTATAACATCAAGGCTAATATATGAAAGTGAAGTGCATGAAACTTGTAAAATTGAAGTTATTGGTGTAACAGCAATGTGCCTGAAGTATTAAAGACAGCTTGCAGTGAATGGGACTTTGCATGCAGAAGCAGATGTGTAACTATCATGCAGGCAAGATAAAATTTTTTTCCTTATGATCAATCAATAATTGTTACTAAACATAAATATTACTTATATTTAATCTTCACCTGACATTGAGATCATTGAACATCTCATTCACTGTAAGTTATATATCAAACATAACTTTTGTATCTTCAAGAAAATTTTTTCTTGAATAAAATTCCAAAATATATTTAATTTAAAATTTATTCTACATTTTAGTTTAAAATTTACATAGTAACAATCTCATTACAACTATTATGTTGATTATTTTTATTATTAAAAAGTTTCTATTATTAGTAAATTTATATATCTTATGATTATTATTTATTTCTCTTTATTTTGTTATAAAAATATCATAAAATAAATATTCTTAGCCTAAAATTCCAGATTTTGAAAATTTTAACATAATGTTTTGATTAGAAGTCAATAAAGACATTATATGATAAAGATGCTTGAAAAAAATGTAATGGAAAAAAGTTCATGCAAGTTATGTTAGATTACATATTGTTTACTTCAAGTTCTTTGTTTAGTGAACATGAGATTAGTGATGTTAATTGCTAATTGAATACTACTAAAAATAATATGAAAGTTCATTAAGATTATAATGAGAATTATGTAAAACATAAATATGTAGCTTTATGTTTAAAGTCAATAATAAACAGTAGTTTTTAGCAGTTCATGAATCTTTTTTCAAGTAGACATTTGAAAAATAGTCAGGCACCCTAATATAAAAATTTTGTAATATGATTTTGTTATTCCATGACTTATTCAGAATATCTTCAACTAAATATAAATTAATGATTCATTATGATATTGGTTCATTTTTTTCTCTATTATATGATAAAAATGCATTGTCAAGTCACTATTGATCTCAATGTTGCATGCTTTATAATATCAATGAAGATTAATGACATAATTTAGCAACCTGACAATCATACTTACTTTAATACATAGATGACCTCTGGGTAAAATTTTACCAAGGTCATTTAAATATCTACCTGCATGCCTGATGTGTAAAATTTTCCTTTTAGTGGTCATTGTTTATTGTTTCCTAATATGATTGCATGTTTTCTATTTGCCATCCTTTAGTTATTGTATTATTTTTGGGCATTACATAATTTTCTACTTCTTACAATATAATATTTACGAACATATCATAATTTTTTAAAAAGATGAGAGCTTTTGAATTTAGTTATATATAAAATATCTCTTATTTATATTGAAATTCATTTGCAAATTTTACATAACTTTAAATTTCTATTGTTATGATTAAAAATATCAATATCTTTTTCTGAAAACTTTTTATTGAAACAAAAAAGTACAGTTTTTAAAATGAAAAAATTGTATAAAATAGATTGTTTAAAAAATTTTTAAAAACATTGACTGCATGTTATATGCTAATTAAAATGTTTAAATTAGTTTTTCATTACATATGAAAAATTTTCTTATAAAATGTCCAATTTATGGGTTTCTAACTTATTTATTTCTGAATTTGTTTTTTTTTTTCACTTGAATTTAAAAAGAGAGATGCATAATTACCTTTTTCATGCAACTGAATAATAATAGTTGTAATAAAACTAAAAATATATATAATGTTATCTATTGGCACTTTAGTATCTATAGAGAAAAAGGCATTTAAATCTACTGCAATAATAAACAACAACAAACAAAAGAATTTAAATGTCCTCCCTACAAATCCTTTTTGAACTAATGATCATTTTTATAAAAGAACATTGAGAAGAAAGGTTAAATATATAAATTAATAACAAATCTTTAGAATAATTTAATAATAATGTGAAAAAATAATTTTAATTGTAAATTTATTTTGTTCTAATTATAAAATATTTTTCATTCTGCCTAAAGGAAAAAATATAACTGAAACTAAAAAGAAGTGCAATATAATAATTGATAAACTTAATATTTATACATTAGTTCTGTTTAAGCTATAAAATTAACAAAAAATATAAGAAACAACATTTTTCAAAATAAGTTAACATCAAATTGTTATAATTCAAAAACTAATAAAGATATTTTTCAATAACTAACTATAAAATTATAAAATAAAATGTATTCTATATATGCAAAATTCAATTGATAAAGTATAAAATATTTTTTAATTAAAAATTCAATTTAAATAATAGAATTTATTTGAACCAAATTTAGATTAATTGAATATTATTGAATTCAATATATAAATTATGTCAGAAATTTGTTTTACTGTTTACCTTCTTATCATATTATATGTAGAAAATAAAATTTTATAATATGAATCCTATACATAGCACTAACAGCAGTTGGTGCTATATATAGGATACGAAAAAACTGGAAAAACAATTCTAGTTCTAGAATTGTTTTCCAGTTTTTGTACGTTTTATATAACCTGATGATGGCTTAAAAGGCCAAAAACGTTTATGTTATGTTATGTTAAACGATTAAAAATTATGTTTTCCTATCTCAACTGCTGTTAGTGCTATATATAGGATTCATATTATGATAAGAGTTCAAGCAGTTTTTTCCTTAGTCAAATAACATAAATAAAATTTTATCAGTTCTAAATTTTGACAAGAGTATTATCCAAAAAATATTGAAATTTGCATACAAAAACATAAGTCTTTCCAATTGCATATTGTTTAAAATATATTCAATTCACTTAAAGTGGAATCAGCTGTCTCAATGTGCTGAAATATATATAACATAAATATCAATTTATTTGTAAACTCATTAAAAAATTGATTAATGAATTATAGCTATGGAAACTGGACATTTCTTGCAATTTTTCCTAACAATTATTTTAAAAGTCATGAAATCTTGAAATTAATAAATTAGCATAAACAGAAAATAAATCAGAAAGATCTATTATCAATAACTTTTGAAACCTTTTATTTCTGCTGCAAGTTGTGCTTATTCTTTACATAATACAAAGAAAGATCTATTGTTATCAAATCAATAAGTTTATATTAAGATGACTTATTATTGAATTTTTTCAAAACATCTTGACTTGCATAAAATTATAATTCCATTCTTAAATCTAATAAATTCAACAAGTATAAAAATAAATATGATTTTAATATTTAAGATCTTAAAATTATATCAATTTATCAAATAAATTTGCAAAAACTGTTTAAAAATATTATCATTGCAAGAGATTTTGTTAAGATTCAAGTATTGAAATATTATAGCTAATTTCTTTTAATTTTAGTCATAGACTGAATAAAACAAGAAAATTATTAGCCAAAATGCATATATTTAATATGACACATGCAATTAATGAATTAAATTATTAATTGGAACATAAAATAGTTTCCTTTTAATCCTGATCTTAAACAGCATTTGAATTAAAAAAGTTATACATTCTAAGATAAATTTAAGCTCTTCAAGGCAGATAATATTAGAATATTTTATTCAGTAAGGAGAATATTTATGACTTAGTACAATATCATCTTCAACTTCTGTAATCAAAATATAGAAAGGAAACCATACATCATAATTTCACATTATACAGTGTAACCTTGCTATCTCAAATCTCTCTATCTCGAAATCCTTAATTTTTTCCATGCACTTTTGGCATTAAACGAATATAATTTCAATAGTTATCTCAAAGTATTTTCTTCAAAACCCTCACTATCTCGAATTAGTTTATAATTTTTGTGTTAAGAAATTAAAAATACTTAGGAATTCATGATTACTTGCTTTCGGAGTCTAAACAGAGGATTTAAATTTAACAAAAGAACGTAAATGTGCTATAATAATCAGAACAGGAACTTTTTTGTGTATGCTCAGAATACTGAACATGACATATAATAGTTTCATTTTTCTAAGTTTCACTTCTAATTGTTGATAGGTTTTTGTCAATATGATTGTGTTTATTCAGTGATATTTTCAATTTTTGGTTTATAAGATGCAGGAATATTTAGATGCGAATTTTCATTGGAAAAAGGAGTGTCTTATACAGTATTAAAAGCTATGGCATGCATTGTTGACATAAAAATCTTTATTTAATATTGAACCTTGATATCTCGAGATATTGAGATTCTATTGTATTTGAAATATGAGAATTAATTAAAATCATCTATTTCTTCTTTAACTAGATAATGATTAATTTACATCTATAGAAAGAATATCATTTAAAAATTATTCATAACAGATGATAATCAAAAAATCTTTCTATAGGAAGCTAATTGAATAATATTGATGAAATTATATTTCTAGAACTTCTTAAAAAAATATTTCTAGCATTAAAAAACTTCAAAAAACAAAAATATTTATACTATATAATAATAATCAAAATTTATGATAAAATCCAACTAAGATGACAACAAAACTTTAATTAAAAAATTCATAAAAAATATTAAAAGATCTCTTTTTATTATTCAAAAAAACATTATAATTTTTGATAAGACTAAAAAATTATTTATTAATCATGGCTAGATAATATCAATACAAAGGCACAAAATTATTTTGTAATTTATGTTTGAACAATAGACAAATTATAAAATATATTAATAAGATGATTATCTAACAAATCACAAATAAAAGTATTAATTTGTAAGCACTTTAAGGATGTACTTTATATTCTTCAAAAATGTTTTCTGCTATCTACCTAGCCTATTTCATTTAACGTCAGCTAAATTAGAACTAGAAGAAAATCAATGGAGTACTAATGGATGAACTATTCAGAACAAAAAAAATACACTCTTATGAAATCAAAAATTCTTTATTTCTATATGGTTATGTAACAGATTCATCTAAATTTAAGAAAATTACATCAAAGAGAACATCCATGCTATTATGTCATGCTATTTCAGACTTTTTGATTCCTTCTCTCCCTTTGTCTTTTTTTTTTTTTTTTATCTTGCTAAGTTTGACTCCTCTAACTATGACATAACAAATTTGAAAGAATCCACCCTTCTACATAAAAATTCTCCAATACTTATTTGTCATTTATTGCCACAAATCTATTACATTCTCCCTCCCCTAACTGCATGATTTAGTTTACAGATATTTCCAATTATTATTTGCTCAATGACAGACTATCATAACTAATGCAGCACTATCTACTTACATATACTTACTGCTAAAGGCTTGTTTTTGTTTCTGATGAAAGAAACAAAGACAAGCCTGAAGATTGTAACTTGTAAAGATATTTCAAAGACATAATAGGCAATTTCTTTTAATTGCCTATTATGTCTTCTCTTCTTCTTTTAATTGGATTGTTTTTGTTTCTTTTATCAGAAACAAAAACAAGCCTTTAGTAGAAAAATATATTTAATTATAGACATAAAAACATTTAAGAACATTTTTTGCTATGTTTAATTAAATCCTTTCTTTCTGCTAAAAAGCTTGCTTTTATTTCTGATAAACTACCATAAAAACTATAAACTGAAATTATCATATTTTAAAAATATAAATCTTATTTATATCAGCATAAAATAAAAATAATAATAAAAATAAAGACTGAAGAGATCAGATGTGAAAATGATGACAGTATAGGTCAGGGATGGCAAAATTGCAGCTCGTGAGCTACCTGCAGCTCTTTGATACCTTCAATGTGGTTCCATACTATAAAAGTCAATAGTAAATATGAAGCAAATACTTATTTAAGTTAAAAAAATAATATATCTGTAATTTGTTTATGTATTGTAAAACGCAGGATGCATCTATATGAAATAAATGCATCTGAAATAAACAATTTTTGAAATTATTAAGATTACCTGAAAAAACTGATACTGTTCACATTGATCAAGAAAGAAAATGTGGCTCTCAAGTATTTAAGATTCTCCTATGTGGCTCTTAGTGACATTAAGTTTGGCCATCTCTGGTATAGGAAGTCCTCAACTTATGACCACTTGCACTTATGACAGTGATATAATCCATTAATTTTGTGATTGGTCATTATAATTCAATGGTTCCAGTCCCTGACTTAATGATGTGATATAAGGAAAGTGTTCTTTTTTGTGAATGTAGTTCTTGTAGTTTTCTGTTTGTTATGTTTGTTAAGATAATATAGAATAGAATGTAAACATTAGTAGTAAAAAATCTATAAAATTTGGGCATTTACAACTTACAAGTGTTCTGACTTATAATGGCTGGGTTCAGTTTCAAACCCTATTATAAGTCAAGGACTATTTATATATGTATTTATTAAAACATACTATGTTGTAAACTACAAAGATTCACTTTCTATATCATCTATCTGAGTTTTGTTAGGAACAAATATTGGAAAATAATGGTTTTTAGTTATCTTGTAATTAAAAATACTATTTGCATATAATTAATTGTGACAAGATTATTAATTTGATAAGCTTAGTTTATTTTTATGTTACTTTTATTTAAGTATCCAATATTTGTAAAACTATACCAACTGATTGTTGGACCCTAAAGTTAACATAAAAGCAATTATGAAAATCTCTTAGCTTCAGAAGATCTCTCTCATTTTATGAATGCATTATTTATTACAAAATGTCTGATGTTTTAATAGCAGAAAATCCAATTACAAAACACATTGCTAGGTTCAGATGCCTAGATAAAATTTATTTTGTTTGTTATGATTGATATGATAGTCTAACTTTTACTATTATACTGCTAAACCCTAACAAACTAAATTAAAAATTCACAGCACTTCTAGCAGTAAAGTATTTAGTTTGATACTTTATTGCTAAAAGTGCTGTGAATTTTTAATTTAGTTTGATATGATAGATCAATTGGATCTATTTTTATATAATAGATCCAGTTAATCTATTTTTTTTTCTTATGATGATTATTATCAAGTAGCATAGATAATGTATAATGCATACATTACTCCATATCTTTAGCATATCTATATATATTGTACTATATCGTATAAGTAATACAAGCATAAATAATTTGTTTGATCATTATTTTTGTTTTTATTACAAAAAGCCTTCCTAGTCAGTTCAAAATAAAAAAAATGAACTAAAGAATGAAAGAAGGAAAAAATATATTTACTATGTATATAGATTGTGTGTATACATAGTATACATATATATTTTTTCCACCTACAGTTCTTTTTTAACATTTTAAAATATACTGTATATTGATTGCACAAAAATATATTAATTGACAGTATATTTAGACATTGAAAATTAAACCATAAAAGAATCGTTTAACACACATAGAGATTTTTTGAAACATAAAAGTAAACATTTCAGAATATATAAGGAAATTGACATAAATATATGAATATATCTGAAATTATTCAATTATTAAAAAATCACAAATTAGCAATAAAACAGATTAATATAGAAAAATTTTCTGAAATCATATTTATGCTGCTGAAATGAATGTGGCTCATTTGTACAACTGAGATCCATTGTGCACACAACTCATTTCTACAATCGTTCCTGAAATATAAGCATTATAAAATGTGAATAGTTTATATATTTCAATCAATTCATTTGAACATCCAGCTCATTTATGCATCCACCTGATTTGAGTAATCATTTAAGGCTAATAGTAAAAAACAAAGATATATGATCTTTTTATAATTCTATTTTATACTTTTATTACTTTATAATTTTTTTAATAAAATTTGATAAATTATAAAATAAAGCACAACTATACTGGTATTTCAAAAATCCTATTTTAATCAATTTTGATCATTAACAGAAATGTGGAAATAGCACTGTATAAAGAATGCAAAATTAGGTTCTTTTTAAATGTAGAGATATAAAGGCTTAGAATAATTTATTCAAAAATATGATCACAGTATGCTAAAGATATGGAGTAATGTATGAATTATATGTTAGGTAAATTAATTGATAATAATTATCATAAGATAAAAAATAGATCCAATCATAGCAAGAAGGATAAATTTATCCAGGTATTTGAACCTAACAATGTGTTTAATAATTGGATTTTTTGCTATTAACACACTAAACATTTTGTAGTAAATAAACAAAAAATTTAAATGTTGATTAAGATTAATATAATTTACAAAAAGAAGAAAATCGAATTATAAATATTCATAATACTATCAATATAAATGAGCAATTTCAATTTTTTAATCAAGAAAAACAGCTGAAAGATCCAAAAATTTTTAAAAATTATGGATAATTTTAAAACTAATATTTGACAAAAATGTTATAATATTTAAAAGAATGTTCATTGTCACATTTGGTTAACTTCAAAAACTGCTATAGTTAGCAATTTGTAAATTCAAAACTGAGTATAAGATATAAACTAAATAGGCAATAGCTGTCAAACTATTTTATTATATGCATTACTGTGTTATTTTAATATATTTTGGAATACTTTGACATCAATAGGTAAAATGAAAGTGACTTTCTGGAACCCAAAACCAATCAAATTTTTATATTGGAATTAACAAAAATTAAGTTTTCATTTTGTGAATTTAATAGGGAATTATCCTCATAAAATGGGGAATACTTGCATATAAAAAAGATATTATTTAATGTATATAAAATATATGAGCATGGATGAAGTGATACAATGAAATATATTAATTAATTGGTGATCAAATTGAAATTTTGATTTATTTTATGAGAATCAGATTTCTAATAAAGTACATCATAGAAAATTATTTATAAAAAAAGTTAAAATATTTAAATTAAAGTTGATAAAAAACTTGCAAATGTTTTATCTTCCTTTATTATATGTTTTCAAAAACAAAGTATTTAAGCATAATTTTTATTTATATTTTTATTTGATAAAGATTACTTTAGATGCATAATTTATGAGTTAGTATGTATTCTAAATACAAAAAATAGGATAAAATCTTAAATTATTTAATTTTTTAAAAATTATGATATTAATATGAAAATATATCATAGTTATAATATTTTTATATAAAGTTTACATTAACTTTATATCAAATATTAATCTGACAAAATTTTCTATAATAAGTTTCAATAAAAACACACCTTCTTCAATGTCAGATTCTAATAATTCATCAGGAATATCATCATCTTTATCAACTGTAGAAAATAAATCTTTTAACCATATTAAGAATTTTTTAAAACTGACATTAATTTTGATAATTAATAATTTCTAATTAAATGTAAATAAAATGTTAATTCTAAACTATATTATTTTACAACATTGTATTTTAGTTAATACTAAATAAACTATTTATTAAAAAAAGTAAAACTATTCATTCTTTAAATTATTCACATAAATTAATTTGAAATCTATTCTGCATATAATTATTCAATCCCAAAAACAAACTAATTGCAGCAAGTATACAAATTTAATTTGTATATAAAATTTTCATTTCTAAAATTGAACTAACAATCAACAAACAATCTAATAAATACTGTTGTTATTATAATGAAACCTTTTTACAAAGTCAAAAGTTTGTTTTTGAGAATGTATAGTTACATGTACTCTAAGAAATTTAAATTAAATAATTATTCACATAAATTAATTTGAAATCTATTCTGCATATAATTATTCAATCCCAAAAACTAATTGCAGCAAGTATACAAATTTAATTTGTATATAAAATTTGTTGACTACTAAAGGGCTTTAAGTTTTATTTTTTGGTTTGTATTTTGTGCAGTCTTGTTGAATTTTTGTTTTGAACTTTTGAAATTTGCATAATGTTACTATAGGATTGTTCGGAAAGTAATTTCGTTTTTTCCATGAAAATGAACAACAATTTTTTTATAATATATAAATGTTTTAATTAATTATATATTGACCATTTTGGTCCAACACATGTTGCTATCTTTCTGGAAGTAACAATATTCCATGCTCATAGAATTTCTGATCTTTGCTTGCAAAAAACTGAACCAAGTGATTTTTGACATCCTCATTTAAACTAAGTGTTTTGCCATGTAAAGAATTCTGTAAAGACCGGGAATAAGTAATAATCAGAGGGTGCCAGATATGGCAAATATGGTGGTTATAGTAGCACATCCCATCCAAGCTAAGCTTCTGGCAAGTCATCAAACTTGTATGAAGTTTGGCATTGTCATGGGAATATGGTGGGTATAATATGGTGGGTAGAGTAGCACATCCCATCCAAGCTGTAACAGCTTCTGAGGAGGGTGCCAGATATGGCAAATATGATGGATATGGTAGCATATCCATCGAAGCTGTAACAGCTTCTGGCGAGTCATAAACTTTATGAAGTTGGCATTGTCATGGTGAAACACTATGCCTTTTCTGTTAATCAATTCTAGTCTCTTCTGTTTGATGTGTGAGGATTGTGGGGGTGTTGTGCTGGTAAAAGATGTCAGAATGTGACTATTTTGTTGCGTTTGGCACACAGATCCATAATGCCAAGGTCCAGGATTGGAAATTGACTCAGAAACCAAATTATAAACAAAAATATGTGTATTTATTTACAAGAATAATATAAAATGAAGCTAACATATAATATGAAGCGATTGTATACACAACGAATATAAAAAAAATCCTAACTTAAACTTAATTTTACAATGAATATATTTTTCCAAGAGAGAGAGTGCATTCACTGTAACCTTCCGTATATCTCGGAGAGATTTTTATCTATCGTACACTACTTCATTTTGGAGTAGTCCATACACAAATCCTAAATGTCTATTGTCCACTTAGTTCACAGTTCTTATTTTCTTATCCTTGTTGTACACAACCGTTGAACGTAAATTGGCTGTCTTAGCCATCATCCATCCTCTCTCGCCTCCATCGACTACCACCAACAGGGCAGGTTTAACTCCCATCATAAAAACTTACATTTTTCTGTTGTAGTTTTTCCAAATTATGAACTTCTATCTCTGATTCTCTCTTTTTCCACAAGGAAGTCGGTTTTTTATTTGACTTTGTAACAAGGAACTTTCTCATGCTTGACGAGGAATTAAGAGAAGTTCCTTGTCTGATGAAATGATTAATTTTTAATCCCGTCATAAAAACTTACATTTTTCTGTTGTAGTTTTTCCAAATTATGAACTTCTATCTCCGATTCTCTCTTTTTCCACAAGGAAGTCTGTTTTTTATTTGACTTTGTAACAAGGAACTTTCTCATGCTTGACGAGGAATTAAGAGAAGTTCCTTGTCTGATGAAATGATTAATTTTTATTAATTATTATTTTTTTTTTCAAAATTTTACATTTAATTTTTAATTTAAATTTTAACATAATTTTATAACATTTCTACAAAACAAGAGAGTGCTATTTAGGGTCTCCAGGACCTCACAGATGGAATCACTCAATTTATCCAATTGGTGGCAGTACACATCCAAATTAATTGTGGAATTGTCTGGAAGAAGCTCAAAGAAGACTCTTTTTTTTTTTTTTTTTTTTTTTTTTTTTTTTTTTTTTTTTTTTTTTTTTTTTTTTTTTTTTTTTTTTTTGAGTTTCTTCCAGAAATTTCAACCAAATAAAGAAAAAAAAACCAGAAATTTCCACCAAATAAAGAGCATCATTTTTTGATGAATATCATTATGGGTTATATATATGGGTTCATTTCTTCTGCTCCTTGATCATTTGCATTCAACAAGCTGGTTCATTTCTTCTGCTCCATGATCGCTTGCATTCAACTTTGTTAATTTCTTCTACTCCATGATCACTTGCGTTCAACTTTATTGTAAACAATCTATTTTTCATCAACATTTATGATCCACTTCAGAAAGGGATCATTTTCTTCATGTTTGAGCAGCAAACACAGATGTCAATACAATGGAGCAAATCTTTCTTTGAGAACATGTGGAACTCAAATATCAACATTTCAACTGGCTGTGAACAGTTGACTTCAATAAATTCAATCTTATAGCAATTTCTCATGTTTTTATTCAGTTTTGCCTTCAACCAATACCTTTATTTTGTCATCATCAGCTTCAACTAAATTTCCTACACGCGGTGCATCTTTAACATCAAAATTGCCAGAATGAAACTTTGCAAACCAGTTTTGACACTGCCGTTCTGTTAACACATCTCCCTACACTTCCCATAACTTTTTTCTTGCTTGAACAGCATTCTTATTTTTTCAGTAATAAAAAAGCAAAACATACTGTAAATCTCCATTTTATTTTCCATTTTTGATAGGACCCCAAAATAACTACTGGACAGAATCAAAAAAAAAAATTTTTATAAATATACTTTGAAACATCAGCTGTCGAAATTTACAATGACAGTATGGCTTAGAATGAATTTGGTGGGTAAAAATACAACTAATACCACTGGTAGGAAAAAAACGAAATTATTTTCCAAACAACCCAATAATTTACTAAATAAATAATTTTACATTTAAATATGGACAGAAATATATCATTCATGGCTTGTTTTACTCAGGAAGGACAGCTATCAGAGGAAGTAATAATTTAACTGAATGCCTAAATATCACAAAAAAACAATAGTATAAAATTTGGCATAATATATGCAACAAATACTTCTTTAAATAAATAAATAAATAAATAATTGTAATGGTAAAAAAAATAAACAAACTATAAAACAGAAAAATTTCAGATTTTTTTGATAAAAATAAGAGAGATATGAAGTTTTATAAATTTCTGAATATCAGTTAAGCTTAATTACAAAACACTGCTGGCCTGTTTGTGCAAGCAGTGCCTAGTAATTGAACTGGCCAGCAGCGAAAGGGTTAAATCTTTCTTTTATCATAATGTAGTGTGCACAGTGGATTCACATTTAACATTATCTCAACATCATTTTACTAATATATTGCAAGAAAAACTAAATTAATTAATTAAAAAATTAAAGTTTTTAAAGCAGTAAAACAGAATAAAGTCCTATTTTATATTTCCTATGTAAGAGAGAGAAAATATGTTGGAAACTTATTATGTAGTTGTTGAAAACCAGGCAACCACATTTTATATCAGTATTAATTCAAGTGCATAATATTGTTTAAGAACATGATATTAAACTATATTGTAATAGGTCAATCAGTCAGATTCCCTGTGTGAAAATGCTTTGATTTTTCAACCAAAGGACACTGGATCAAATTCCATCTTGGAAATATACTAAATAGTATCATTTCTAATATCAAAACGAAAGCACTTAGGGAATGTAATCCTGACTTATAACATTAAGTCTATGGGATTCTGGTTTCAGTTAATGTTGTGATTTTCAGAAACTTAACTCCAACATTAAACGAGGACCCATTGTATTTGTTTCTATGAAATATTTTCTGGACTTTTTCAGCTATAAAATCTTCTTGCTAGTTATTTAAATATTATGTTCAGGATAGATAGCATGTTCTCTTCATAGAACTGAATTACTCTTACTCCTCTTTCATTCTTTTTTCTCAATTCATATGGACATGCAATTGGACATTTTCTCAGATTTTACTTTAGCATTAAAATCATCCATAATGATTAGTATATCATCAGATATATCCAAAAAAATAATAATTTACATTTTTCTATAGAAGTCTTCCACTTCCTGATCTGAATGGTCAGATGTAAGGGCATATACTTATACAGTGGGTGATTGGTTAACAAACAAATCAGATAACAAACACTTCACAGAACAAACTGTGGGACCCGCGGACTGACAGAATGACAGGTTGGCTGGATGGCTGCATGGTGAAGCTGTGGCTTACCATCCTGGAGGATCCGGGTCCCATCCTCCAATTTTTCAGGAAGGGTCCAGGCCTGCCCATTGAACCCCATCATGGTGGTGGCCAGCCTGTGATGAGCTCTAAAAAATCTCATGAGCATATGGCATCTTAACTAACCTAACTGAATGACAGCTTTAAACCGTGTGCGTACGTGAACTTACAGGTAAGTATGGGAGAACAGTAGTTTTTCTAGATTAAAATGAAATTGGAGACAACTTAAAACAAATCAGATTTATTAAAGAAGGTAAAAGAGAGATTTTACAATATTTTAGTGTTAGAATGGTACCAGGTTGAGGTCAGTAGGCTTGGGGATCTCTACAACAACAATGCTATTAAACAATGCTTCCGAAAAATCCTGAAAAAGAGAGAAAAGCAATCGACATTGGACAGATTCATTAACAGAAAATCAACATAATAGATGAAAATGAAAGATTATGTATGTATATATTATGGTTATTACATATAAATAAACGTAGTAAGAAATTATATAATTTTTTATTTATTTATTTTTTGAGTAGAACGAATTAATCAAATTCCCATAAAAACCTATGGTAAATCGATGATTGGTTAACAAACAATTTGGATAACGAACATTGTCTTTGAACAGATTATGTTCGTTAACCAATCACCCACTGTAGTATAATAATGTCAAAAAGGTTTTGCAACAATTTTTGTCATAATAATCCTATCACCCAAAGCCCAAAATATCAAGAGAGAAGAAAGTGTTCTTTCTGATGATGATAGCCACTCTATTTTGGTGATTTATTCTTCAGAATAGAGCATAGTGTAATTTCCACTGTGGATCTTTATCATTTCATCTCACTTCACTCAAACCAATAATATCCATATTCAAAGTCTCTAATTCTTGAAGAGATTGGCTAGTTTTCTAGGTTGCAGAATTATTATTACATTTCAAGTGGAAATGTATAATAGTATAATATGGATCTTTATCATGAATATTTTACATTAGAAAGCACCTTAGGGGCTTTAATCATCATCATTTTCTGTACTGATAGCAGCCACATGATTATCACATTTTACCTCTTCTTCCCTGTAGTATTGTTTGGAAGTGCCAGCTGCAGGAAACCCAACTTCACTTCCATTTCAAATTGTCAAAATTTATAATTCATAAGTCTGAGAATAATAATGAGAAGTTTCTCTGTGTCTTCCACATCCTATGTCATCGACCAAAATGTAGTTCATCTGCCTTAGGACAAAAGGGCGCTTTCTTAGTCTAGTCTCTATCCTTTGATCTGTTCAGTTTGGGATATCTTACCAGTAGCTTAGTTACTTCTGGCATAGCTCACAGAATCATTGGGGGATACAAGCCACTTCACCATGAAAAGATGGAAAACCATAAAAAGGATTAAAATAGACCCAAAATAATTATTTTATTTAATGGATTATATTGGCAAGATTTAGCATATTTCAATAGGACTATAAAATATCACCATATGAACAATTTACACACAAAAAAATATTATATTAGAGATTTGTACATTTGAAATAATATGCTATATAAAACCATTTATGTTCATATCATGTGAACATAAATGGTTTTTATATAGTTGAAAAAGTTTCTGAAAAATGCAGTAAGTAGATTATAGATACTCAAATTTTGATATGGTCAATTGCCAGATTTGATACTTAATCTCCTGTTAAAGCAGAAGCAAATCTTGTCATAAAGTCTCAATGGTACACAGTAAATTTGATATGAAAATATCTGATATAGTCATTGATAAGAATAAGCAAGAAAATTAAAAAAAAATATCAATTATTTGTCTAATTGAAATGGTAGTAAATATCTGAATAACAAAATTTTTTGCATATAAGAGTCCTGAAAACAATTTGAGGATTTGATATGCAAGAAAAATTTATTAAAATATAAATTAGAAATTATGAATTATTATATAGAATAAAATACAATCATTGTTTTAATAAATTACAGTGAATAATTGATCAATGATAAAATAATTTCTTTGCAAATTGAAAAAGATATACGTTTATTCAATTTGTTAAATCAAGCATTCATAAACCAAGTATTTGTAAATTGAGGAATACTTGTAATTAAAATCATATGCAATTGTAATGAGAAATGATATTTTAGCTAGAAGTTGATATAAAGCAGTAGCAAATAGTTTAAAATAATTCTTTGGTAATAATAATGTATCTTTCTACCTAGAGTGAACTAATTACACTATTTATAATATTCAACTTATGTGTTTGTATATAATATTTAGAGTGATTTAAAATATCATCATCTTTACTGTTATATCATTGTAATATCACACATAATTTGAAAAGAAAAAGGCAGAGTTATCCATAACTCTGCCTTCTTCTTTTCAGATAAATAACTCTTAAATAATTTTTTGAGTTGATTGTCTATTTTGAATTATTTATCTAAAGAGTAGAATTTTATATTATTTTATAAATATGATTTGTTTGGAATCTGTAGGAATCCCAAGACACAAACGTGGAGAAATCTGGCAATTTTTGGCAGAACAGCATTGTCATCATCTAAATGCTGTTATAAATATATGTGAAGATATTGATTTGACTATGCCTTATGAAGATTTATTGAAGCAGTTGACTTCACATCAACATGCCATCCTTATTGATTTAGGTGAGTAATATGTGATATATCTGATGTTGATTTATTTATGAAATAAATTGTTTTGAAGAAATTTTTATAGATATATTATATATTGATGCAGCAATAATTCTTAATAATTTAGCTAAGATTTTTAAACTTTTTTAATAATAACTAAATTTTATTGGGCTATAAGCAATAGCAAGATGTCTTTCAGTTACAATAATATAAAAATATCACAGCAAATAATCAAAATTGGCTGCCAAAACAGCAAGGCTCAACGGTAACTGCTTTGCAATTATTAGCCATTACACGAAAAATTAATTACTGAATTTTAGGATGACTTCAAACTCATCTATGTAGAATAAGTGATTGTCAAGGAGGATACACATACACATACATGAGTGCTCTTCATTGCTCAAGAATTTCAACTATATAATACAGTTATGTCATCAAAATGTCAACATCCTTGTTATTAACTTAAAAAATTTAATTATTTTATATCAGTTTATAAATTATATTAGCATGAATTAAGATTTCAAATCACATGGGATACTTTTGTCCATGGCCACTTTTAGGGCCTAACATAAGCTGATTAACATCCCTGGTTGGGCTAGAAGTTAGAATAACACTATTCAACTCATCAAGCACAAATCTGATGGATTTTATATATACACTTTATGGATAAGTTTACAATAAACCAGGGTTGGGCAAACCCGGCCCTCGGAGCTACTTATTGTGGCCCCCCGTAGCTAATAGCCATAATGCCAAAAATTTTATTGATAAATAAAATAAATAGGAAAAAAAATATCAAATCTGTTCCACATTTCAGCAAATATAGTTTATGTAATTTCTAGAAAAGAGCAATAAATAATAATTCATATGGTAAACTGTAAATGTCATTATAGTGTCATATTTCCAAAGATTTTAAAATGCATATTTCTTCAAAAATAGATTTGATTAAACTGTTAATCAGAATAAAGATCATTGTGTAAGAAATCGATTGCAAAATACATTCAAAATCAAATAAAATCGTTTTGTCGATCTATCAACTCAAATACCTTTCGTAATTTCATGGTGCTTGTATTTAATATTTGTGCAATTTCCTAAATAGGTTTTAATTGTTGTTTTAAATTTAAAATGATTAAATTATAATTTTAATATATAATTTAATTATAAGAATTTCGACCCTGCCAAGCTTCTCTGAAAACAGCATTTCACTTTTTTTGGGATGCTGGCATTATTCAAATCCATGATTCATATAATGGCCAATGAAAGTTTACTAAGAAAATTGGCTTACTTTTAACTTGTCACCTTTTTTTGATATTTTAATCAACAAATGCACCCTTTAGAAAAAGTTTAGGATCTTTCTGTTTTGGCTTCATAATTTTCTAAGAGAATTTTATCACCTTAAACAGTTATTAGGTGAAGGTGGGATTTTGGAAGATTTTTTGCTATTTTGTTTTACGTCCCTTTCCAATCAAATAGATTACTAAAGGTCCGATCATTTCCAAACATGGGCTACACCCACATCTGTGAAAGGGGACTGTAAAGTCTAGTGAAAAATTTTTTCACTAGATGCCAGACATGGGACGCAGCCCTAGGCTCCATTTCATTGATATGATACGGCCCTTTCTCCCAAAAGTTTTCCCACCCCTGCAGTAAATCATACAGAAGTATCATTTACCCATATATTGGGTTGTCCAGAAAGTTCGCGCATTTTTTTAATAAGCAAATAAAACAAAATTTTCAAATTTAAAGATAATTTTATTCAGTAAAATAATTTCCATTTGAATTTACAACCTTTTCCCATCGAGTCATAGTTTTTTGATGACATTTTCAAAAAATTTTGGTGGTTGCGATTCAAAATAATAATTTTAAGTATTTTTCGACTTCAGCAATATTTATAAATTTTTTCCCTTGTAGAGAATTTTGTAGTAATTGAAAGAGATAGTAATCCGACGGTGCAATATCTGGCGAATATGGAGGGTGAATGAGAACTTCCCAGCCGGACTCCTTTAACTTCTGTTGCGTTGTCTAAAATTTACAATTAAGTTATAATATTTATTATTATAATTTGAAATAATGATTATAATCAGATACTAACTTTCTTTCTGCTTTTCCATGTTTGTACTTATAATATTCAGAATGTAATGAGAAATTCTATCATAAGTTACATATTCTAATTAAAACATAACTGCATCCTACTCTATATTTTTCTGAAAAAAAATTAAATACATGTGTATAAACATATGTTACTGAAATAACTTCAAAAACACAATGACAAGAGAAGAAGCCATCTGCTAGTGAAATTTTATAAATTTTATCATTTAAATTATATAAGCATTTAAAAATTTATATAAAAATTTTAAATAAATATATATGCTTAAAAATTATATTTAAATCTAATTATGATAAGAATTAACACTTTAAATATGAAAATACAATAATATTGCATATTTATTAAATTATATTTCTGTTATTTGTTCTAAATATCCAACATGAAATTTTTCTTTCTACCATTATCCAAGAAACTTGTTTTTATAATATAAAAATTACCACTTAATGATAGAAAATATGATAATTTTTTGGTAAAGTTTTTATTAATTCTAATAATCAGTATTATCTTTATATATGGATATTATTGGATTCTCTTCTATTCTTTCAAAAATAGTTAATCTTAAATTTACAAGTTATTGCTCATAAAATAACACAATTCAACAAGCACTTTAAGCAGGAACAATATAATTTATTATTTTTTATATCAACTAATATTAAATTATATTCCTGCATAAGTGCTTGTTGAATTATTTGTGTTAATAATCAATTTATTAAATAGCATTGAATTGTATGTGAAAATAATAAAAAACACATATTAAATTTTGGATTTATAAAATTTTGTACGAGAGAATTTGGATTTTTGATTTTCAAATTTTAATTCTTAATATATTATAAAGTAAAAAATAAACATTTACCTGAAAATCATAAGATTCTTAAAGCTGTTTTTAAGATATACATCTTTAAATAATATAATTTTAAATTATTTATCTTCTTTTTTCACTTTAATAAAGGGAAAAAAAATTAATTTTTGAAGATTACAAACAAAAAATGTTTTTCTATTTGTATGAAATTATTTATATTATAAATTTTTACTCAGGTTCATTTTAGTAAATGATTATGTTAAATAGCCAGTTCCTTCACTTTACTAGCTTCATTATAGATCACTTTGTCTGTATAAAAGAGCAGAGTTAAATCTACTATAAAGCAGGTAAATGGCCATTTTGGGTCCTACTTTTAAAGGGACCCATTTTTCAGTGACTATCTTTTTTTTTTCCAATTTTTTATCTATTATTGACATTATATCAGTTATCATCAACAAAATATAAAATAGACAATAGGAACAAATTGTCACTATTTTATCTAATAGATAAAACAGCAATTGTTGTTAGCAACAATTAACACCAACTTCATGAATTGATAATACTTTTATAGACCATACACTGTTCTCCTTCATAGTATAATGTAATATTATTTCAATGTAGTTATTTAACAAAAGTATATTTGTGTAGTAATACTATTTTACTACATATACATAAAAGTCTGTAATTGTAATTCTATATTAATAAATATATAAATTAAACTATATTTTTTTTACTTCCCAAAATTTCCCAGGAGGGTCCCATTTTAATTCTTCTACTTCAGACTTTGTAGATATGTAGATTTTTGAAACTTCATAATTATTTATATTATAAATTTTTACTCAGCTTCATTTTAGCAAAAGATTATCTTAAATAGCCAGTTCCTTCACTTTACCAGCTTCATAACAGATCATCTTGTCTGTATAAAGAGCAGAGTTAAATCTACTATAAAGTAGGTAAAATGGCCATTTTGGGCCATTATTCAATAAAAAGAAATTCTAATAAAGTTTCAATAAATCTTTGGGGCTAAAATCTTTTTTCAAAACAAATTTTAAAAAATTCATTTTAGAATAATTTTCAAAAATATAGTTTAAAGTTTTAGTATTTTCTATTCCTTCTTTTTCAATCTTTAATTTTTATTGAAACAGTTTAATTTATATAAGTGTGGATTTTTCTTTCAAAATCACTAAAAGATGGATTTTTTTTTACTGATGTTCTCTTGAAATATTTTTTCCATCTAGTGAAATATGATGTGAAAAATATTTACATAAAAAGAGGGATTTTTGAAAGACTACTTTAAATGTTTTTACATTCATTAAACAGATTTTTGTTATAGGATCAAATTCTGATTAGTAAATCTAATGTGTTCATGTTAGTGCTACAGTTTACAACTTTTAATGATTATGTTAGTGATTTATACAGTTTATTACAATTGTGAATGTTAGCAAGAACAAACATTTCAGCCTATCATAGCATTTGTACTCAAAGTGAACACAATCTTAATTTTATGTATGAATATATGGTAAAAATATTCAAGTAAAATTTTGTCAATATTCCAATATAAATTTATTTTGTTTATATACAATGTGCACCCATATTCCAGTTTTATATTCTATTATCAAGAATGATGTGATGTAATACAATAAATATATTCTTTATTCTCATAGTTCTATTAAAACAATTTTAAATGTTCAAAATTATTTGTTTATAATAATTAACTTTTCAGAAAAGAATAGCATGATTTTAATAAAAGATTCCAACCCACCTCGATCCAAACTTTCAAAACAAATCATATGTCTATCATATGATTGCCAAATACGATATACAGTACTATTTTCTCGGAAATTGATTCATTACAAAGGAATGAATGAAATTTCAGATTCATTTTTTGGTATCCATTTTTTAATACACTTGCATCTATTTGTATAATATATATACTGTATAAATTACGCACAAATAAAATTTATGTTTATTTATTAAATATTTTTGAGAAAAACAAGAAATTTCTTATTTTCTAAAAATCAAAATTTTAATTTTCTCTCATAACAAACCCGTTAAAAATTAAAATTAATTAATATTAGGTTGTAAGATTAAAGTGACCTACTTAATCTTATTACACTTTCAAAATATTTACCTTTTTCTTTTTTGATAAAATTTTAAATCAACAGCTGTCAAAATAATTTGCGCCCTCTGTAGGCTGAAACTGTACTGTACTACTATATTTGACAATATAGTAGTACAGTAGTAATAGCCTAATCCGGCTTATTTTAATAGCTTATAAATAAAATTAAAATATATATTAGAAATTATTATAATTACGACATATTAATAAAATAAAAAGTAAAAGAATTTATATTAATTAGAAAAACCTTTTCCATTAATTAAAGATTTAATTAATACCATCATTTGTAGATGAGATTATGGGTTATATGCATTTCTTTTTGATTATTATAACCCATTAGAGAACAGAGTTTACTGAAAACGAGCGAAGTAGAATCAATATTATTATCGTAATAATAAAAAATGATGTTCATAGGCAGTGAGGCAGTATCTTTCACAAAAATGTTATCTAGTCTGAATGAAATTCGCATATGTTATTGGGATTCACTAGAAGACTCACATCTGTAAAAATGATCGAATTTTAATCATTTTTCAAATTTGAAGAAATTAGATCAAATAATAGAAAAGATCATGTGAGCGATTCGCATATGTTATTGGGATTCACTAGAAGACTCACATCTGTAAAAATGATCGAATTTTTATCATTTTTCAAATTTGAAAAAATTAGATCAAATAATAGAAAAGATCATGTGAGAGATTGATCGATCCCAACTAACTTGTTTACAAAAATTTTCACTATATACAGTATAATTTTCTCACTTTTTATTATCTTTTTTACAAGATATATTGAGAAGCCAAAATCATAAAGCATTCAAATTTTAGGGAATCATTCCTTATTATACAAAATAATATGACAAAATTTTGTGGATACTAATTAGTCTTCTTATAAGATGGCGGCCTGTTCAAAACAAAAATAGTCATTGAGATAAAATGCCAATATCTCTGAAATTATTTGTCACACGTACATAATATTACAGTCATTTAAAAAACTTTTTAAATGCATTTTACAACAGTATTTTCATATATTCTAATTATTTTTTATTACTATCTAGCTGTCAGATTATTTGAAAAATTACCTAAAGAAAACATCATAGAACATTCAAATTTTATAAGATCATTTCTTTTATCAAAATTATATATTAGGCCCTACTAAGTAAAATTTCCATGTAAGACCATTACAAGATGGCGAAATTCAAAATTTTAAAATTCTAATATATTTCAAAACTGTAGTACTGTATATGATAAATATTGATTAATATTGATATTGATTAATATTAATATTGATATTGTATAATATTGATATAATATTGTTTATATGATAAATATTATAGTCATTTTGAAAGTTTTTTTTTTTTTTTAAAAATAGCTGTAACGATAATTATCATTAATAAAAGCTTTAATTATATTTTATTGTGTCATTATATTGCAATTTTTATTATCAGAGATCATTGGACCAGCAATACGGAAGCAATGGCGTAACTATAAATGCAAATAAATTAAGCCAATGTTTCTCACAAGAAGGCTTTTTACAAAAAATTTTTTTTCAAAAATTTGTTACGAAAAATTGTTTAGTAAAAACTTCACTATTGTGTTGAAATATATTATATAAGCCTGTATCTATTATGGCATCACACAGATTTGAAGGTTTTATACCACAGAATCTGCATGAAAGATAGGCGAACGGCGAGTTCGTTAGGATTATGGTAGAATCAGCTATCAGGTGAAGAATGAATTCAATGGGCAGTCCTGAAAGGTATTAAATACAGGTATAAGAGAAAACTAGCACGCGGCCATCCGACAATAAGTTCATATTATGCCTAAGACTGATTTACAGTATATCTTTCTGCCACAGCCGGAAGAGAACCATCACGAACCAACAAAATATTCTTTAATACGTTTACAATGGAAACATTACCAATATGGATCGTCGCTAACAGTCACCGATTGACATTTTCGACAAGAATACTTTGACATGTCCGTCCTATCAGTGGAAGTGTTTGTTGGATAGTGTGAACCATCGATTGTGTGAACATATGTCCGCCATCAACAATTCTTTTCGGTTAAGTTGGTTCTTTTTATTAGATCAAAATGAATAAAAAATTAAATTTATTAGTTCAAAATCACAAAATTTTGTATGTCAAAGGTTAGGTTAGTTTTATTACGCCGCCATATCCTCATGGGATATTCTGTATCTGGCGGCGGCCATTTATAGCTCCCATCACAGGCTGGCCAGCACCCATGATGGGGTCAACCGGATGGTTGAAGGATGGGGTTCAACAGGCCGGGCCCGGATCCCTCCTGAAAAATTGGAGGTGTGGGACCTGGATTTGAACCCGGATTCTCCAGGGTGGTAAGCCAAAGCTTTACCACGCGGCCATCCGGCCGACTTTGTACGTCAAAGTATTTTATTTAGTAATTTCATTGATCCGTATCACTAATTAATTACATAAAAAACTAATTTAATTATATGTGATTAAAATAATTTATTAAAATAGCTTTTGGAAATTAACTCCATTATAAATAATTGTATACAAATTTCGTAAATTTATAATTAATTTTGTAAAACAAAAAGTCAGTAATAGAGTAAATTAGCGAATAAATATTTCGGCCTTGGTTAGTAACGATGAAATTTAACTTCACTTTTTATAAAAAGTATGTCTTAATTTTTTCCAAATAAAGATATATGGATCCAGATTCTCATTTATTTTGATTTTCTGATGAATTGTTTTACTTCTAAATCTATATGAGTATAACTTTTAATTATAAATTTAAGAAAAATTAAATTTATTTAAATTAAATTTCAAATTTCTCCACACAAACTAGAGTGGTAAACAGGACCAAGACAGTCGGTACTGTCTTCAGGCATAGAAACTGAAGGTACAGAATATATAAATTATTATTATATTTTTTAATGGTTCTTAAATTTCTTTAAAAAATTCTAAAAATGTATATAATCTGCGCCACTCAGACTGACACGTCCCAATCCCACGTCATTAAGAAAAGGATTGGTACAGAATATATAATTTATTATTATATTTTTTAATGGTTCTTAAATTTCTTAAAAAAATTTTTATATAATCTGCGCCACTCAGATTGACACGTCCCAATCCCACGTCATTAAGAAAAGGGTGCATTTTTATAAAGTAAAAATGAGCGCTCGCAATTTTAAATATCAAGTGAAACTGTATGGGATTAGTCGCACCATCATCATGCCTTTATTCGATATACAGTAGTTTAATTTGATATTTTTTATTTTTAATAATAATGCATGTTTTAATCGCAGCATCTCATTCATTAATTGCAAGTTTTATCACCAAATTAGTCATTATTTAATTATTGTTATTGTTTCTTGTTGTCAATATATTTTCCTCTTTTTTTTGCTAAAATAATTATTATAATACAAAAATATTTGGAAGTGCAATTTTATATCCTCTCAACTGCAAAATTAGCTAAAGATAGATCGAAATAATCTTTCAATCCATGTTACTTTATTGCCAGTTAGGTTAGGTTATTTGAGTTAAGCCGCCATATCGCACAATCAAACAATATACATTATCTGGCGGGGGCTATTTTTTGAGCCCACCACAGGCTGGCCAACGCCCATGATGGGGTTCAACTAGAAGGCTGGAGAGGGTTCAACGGGCCGGTCCCGGACCCTTCTGAAAAACTGGAGATGTGGGATCGGGATTTGAATTAGGATCCTCCAAGGTAGTAACGAATGCGTTTATCACCTTGGAGGCCGACACTATTGTCAGTGATAGTTTACTGCCAACTATATGAATCCAATCGAAAATTGCTGGGTCGATGATGGTGAATTCCCTGGCAATGGCATTACGTATAGTGTGAACCAGTCTTAATTTGTAAGAACTACCTTTCATTTACAGTAACTTCAGTTACCATTAGATTCCTATCAAAGTATGATTTTTTTTTACTTCAGCAATCCCTGGAACATTAGAGAATCATGCATTCAAGATTCACAGAATTTTTAACAGTATGAATTTAAAATATTTTTTAAAATTCTTGTTCTTTGTATAATTAAACCTTAATTTATAATTACAAATTTGGATGGTTAGTAAAAATTAAAAAGCGAATTTAATGTTAACAACTAATATTTTGGAATACATCACAAATACAGTAATACAAGTCTATAATGTAATATCTTAAATATAAAGGATTATTGACGGATAAAATTTATTTGTAATCTAATTTCAAAACAATTTAAAAAGTTTTAAAGATTTAAGCTTATAAATAATCTTAGGAAGACAAAACTTGACCTAAAAAAACCCACACATTTTTATCTCTTCTACTCAAAGGGGATGTAAAGTTTATTCGGAATTTTTTAGATTTATATTGTTGCATCTCATTAAAATTATGTGCATGTTTTTCTTTATTTTCTTATAATCAAAAATAGATAATTAAGTTATATTATCACCTCAAAACTAACAAATATTAGATAAAAAAAGTTTGAACAATTGAAAGTTTAAAAATGTATATAGAAATGAATGCAAGAAAGATATTCGGGAATTGATGTACAATTGCGTGATATGGTATGATGCATCGCATCTACCTTAATGCAATATTCTTTATCAGTAGAAAAAATAATTCCATAAAATAAATTTTTATCTAAAAGGATACGGGGAGGAAATGAGGCAGGAAACGAAAAAATAAAACATATCCTTTCATAAAATACCGAAATATTTACAATTTTCACTCGGTATACTATAGAATACTACAGAATTCATAACAGTATAAAAATATTAATAATGGATTTGTCATAATTTTCTTTTTTTAAATTTTTATTAATCTAAATTTTAATTTTTAAATAATGTTATGTTAATTATTACAAAAGACGATAACATATAATTTAAAAATTTCAAAAAGAGTAATTTCTTACGTGCAATATTTGGGCTGAAAATTATAAATAAACAATTTAAAACAGGATTTCATATATACTAAGAACTCTACTCGAACCTTGACATAAATTAGTAAGCTGTTTAACTTACAAGAGATACACGTGGCTTACTTCTCTGAATGTACTCAGCATAAATTTTAAACTAATTTGCGCATATTTTATTTTTCTTTCATTGACAAAAAAGATTATTAAACAGTTTTTAAATGATAAAGTTTTAATCAGGTTTTTTCCTTTATTGATACTATTAAGATGTTTTAAATCTTAACATAATAACAGTAATTGTGATTGCAAATTTTTTCACATTAATATTTTCCTTACTTTTTTTTTTTTGATAAATATGACATCACAATTGATTAAGTTAATTTTTAACATAATTAAGATTATTTTTTTAATAAAATTATTGTGATATAAAAACTGGAAAAAATTGTGAGCTAGTTAAATAACTAATATAGCGCTTCAGTATTTTAAATTATCAGTTAAATCGCATTTATCTCATAAAAAATTTGAAATTTTGGGCATTTTTTTCTTGGACATACAGTATCGATCTATAATTGACAGAATTACGATGCTAACTGTTCCAAAAAACTAATTAGTAGTCTGTTTTCAATGAGCTCTACTGATTTTAATCCAAAATTTAATCTTAATAATTTTATTTAACAAGTTTATTCGGTGGCAATTCATGGGAATTAAAAGGGCTATCCCTTTTGCAGCCAAACCACTGTACCGATTCCTATAAATAGGGTATCGTTAAAAATCTAACCCTCCAATTTCTGCGACAGCCAGAATTTTTTGTCGTTATTCATAATTTAAAAATTAAGGAATAAAATTAAATTTTAGTTTCTCTAAAAAGACAAATTCCGCAGGTAGCGCTTTAAGTTAAGGGCCGCCATTTAATGATCCCGTATACGAGTATGGTCTGTAATTAATCAGAATGTAATATAATAAGAATAAATACAATAATCTGTTAATTAAAATTCGTTGTTAAATCTAAATTATTATTTAAAATATTTAGGTGTGGTTTAAAATATTTAGGTGCCGCCAAATTTTAAAATATTAAAAAGTGTTCCTCAACAGAAATTCTTTGTTAAATCTAAATTATTATTTAAAATATTTAGGTGTGCCATCAAATTTTAAAATATTAAAATGTATTCCTCAACAGAAAAAAAGGTTTTCAAAATTTGCGTAAATTTATTACATTTTTTTTTTTTTTCTCGAAAAGCCAAAATTCAGCATCTGTAATGCATCAGAAATAATCTTTTCATCCATTTAATCTCGCTTATTAATTGTAATATTTATTAAATTAATTACCTTTAATTAAATCAGCTTAATAATAGGATAAATTATTCTTGATTTTTATCATGTGACACTGATTATTTACATGCAGTACTACTTTATATATGAATAAGCTCAACTGCTGATCCAGAAAAAATTTTGGAGGAATTAATAAATACAAAATTATTATTAAAGCACACTTCACATTTATATTTAATCATTAGATCAAACTAGCTATTCCATCTTTTTATATTTTTATTCATAGATTATAAAATTAATATTAAATATTTCGACATATCCTCCATGGCATGATTCTGCTTTTCACGGAATCCGATATTTTTTGCATTCCGATCTAGATTCTGCTTTTCACAGAATCCGAGATTTTTGCATAATAATGGAAGTTTACTATATGGCAAGATTCTGCTTTTCACGGAATCCGAGATTTTTGCAAAATATTTTTAATTATATTACTAATAGATAATCGGTATATAATCAATTGGGAACCGATAAGTAGCTATATGAAAAAGTACTTATTACAACGAAGTATGGCATAATATTTTTAGTCATATTACTAGTAGTAAATCAATCGCGAAAACCGAACCGATAAGTAGCTATATGAAAAAAGTCTTATCACAACAAATATCGATACCTGTGCGCGATGCCATCTTGAAAGGGACAATGTCTTGCCCAGTATCGGATACTGTGCGCGACGCCATCTTGAAAGGGACAATGTCTTGCGCGACACTTTCAAGATGTAAAATTACCCGAATTCGTGTTATAGAAGAGCGATTTCGTTATATGAATACGTTTTATAGGAGAGCACGTTATATGGGAGTTTACTGTAATACAACTTGAAGATATCACGCAGATTTATATTCAAACTCCTTGGCAAGAACACTTTCAAAATGATGTAATTATACATCTTGATGCATATATTATATATTAATGAATTATATTCAAACTCCTTGGCAAGAACACTTTCAAAATGATGTAATTATACATCTTGATGAAATTATATATTATATATTAATGTATACAGTATATATTATATAAATCCATAAATTGCATGAGTAACTTATTGGATTTCAGCATAAAATCATAACCCATATAATCGGAAGAATAATTCCTGGTGTATTTTTGGCTTTTAATTTCAGCATAAAATCATAACCCATATAATCGGAAGAATAATTTCCGGTGTATTTTTGGCTTTTAAAACAAGGTCAAAAACCATAACAGGTTTTCGTCATTACGATGATGGTCACGTGACGTTTTACTCGTCGTTCAATATGGCAGCGGTACATGGTTCGTTTACCAATCCTGAGGTAAATTTTTGGAAATATCTTCTAATCGGTGCCGCTTTCGTCCATGGTTCTATTATAATTTTTGACCAGTTTGATGAAATCTATCGAATGGTATCATATTTGGCAATTCCATGTAAAGCAGAATTCAGCCCATACAATTCTTATATATAATTTATTTTTAATTTTTTGGGCACAGTGGTTAAGAATCACAGCATTAGACAGTCTATTATTATTCCTGTATTATTTCAAATATTTTCCCTTAGAGACTATAAAAAACAATTTAAAATAATAATTTTAAGCGTTCAAAATTATTTGAATGCAGCAGGAATATCCATATGTGCAATTTATAAATTAAAAGAAAAACTGTTTTTAAACTCGTATACTTACTGATTATGATCATGAAGTTGTAATTTGAATAATTAAATACAGTTTAAGGTTTTATTTCTACTTTTTGGACAATCAATTGCATAATCCATCCGAGGCAGTTCATAGAAAACCTAAATCGCACTAACGAGTCGTATGTCTAATTGACGACTACACGGAAATTGCACAAGATCTTAAATAGTTTATAAATGAATCCATCTATTGAGTAAAATGGGAATTATTTCAATATTATTTATCACAGGATTTATCTTGCTGTGAAGAAAACATT
The DNA here is from genome assembly GCA_000484575.1 of Olivierus martensii. NCBI lineage: Eukaryota > Metazoa > Arthropoda > Arachnida > Scorpiones > Buthidae > Olivierus > Olivierus martensii. The sequence goes on along the minus strand of AYEL01079988.1, from coordinate 83,489 downwards.
TATGATATTGCATTAATTAATTACTTTTCACTGATTGTCAAATTATAAAAATTCCACGTCCATAGAGTTAAGCTTATTATGTTAATTTATATTTTAATAATTTATATTAAGAAAAGACATTAAGTATTGTCCGTCCACGAAAGCCGTGCCAAGCTAAGGTGGATGAATCCAAATGCAAAAGGGAGAGTCGCAGTCGGTATAATGATGGTGGGAATGGTTTCGATTTACTTTTCTTTGCATATTATGAATCCAAATGCGAAAGGGAGAGTCGCAGTCGGTATAATGATGGGTGGGAATGGTTTCGATTTACTTTTCTTTGCATATATCTGTACTATTTCCAACGTGGAAATTAATCATTTAATATTCAACCTTGACAAAATAAACTTCCATTCAACTTCAGTTATCTTGCATTTGAAAGCATCCATATGCAACTTCCATTCAACTTCAGTTATCTTGCGTTTGAAAACATCCATGTGTGAACTTCCATTCAACTTCAGTTATCTTGCGTTTGAAAACATCTATGTGCATTAAATATATTATTTCCAACGTCAAAACTAATCATTTAGCATTCAACATTACAATAAGTTCCATTCAACTTCAGTTATCTTGTGTTTGAAAACATCCATGTGCGAAACTGTCATCCCTATTTTTCACTGGACTCGTTCAGTTAGCGCAGGCGTACTTGCGTCGATGGTCGTGGCTAAGCTGGATAGACAGAGTGGTTTCCAAACTTTCTGTGTCTGCGCCCCCTTTTTTCATAAAAAAATTGGTACGCCCCTTATTTTCACAACAGCCTACTTATATACTTTCTATTCGGCCGGATTGGCCGCTTGGAAACGCTTCGGCTATCCACTCTAGAAGACCCGGGTTCGAATCTCTGGTCCCACCCCTTGAATATATTTATCATGGGGTCCGGGCCCGGCCTGTCGATCTCCGTCCTCCACAATCCGGCTGACCCCTCCGAAGGGGTGGACAGCCTGTGGGAGGGCTTGTTTTGCCCCACCACATAGTATTCTATCAGAATGGAGTGTGGCGTCATCTTTTGACAAAAAATACTTTCTATTAACAGTTTAATACAGTAAGACCCCGTAAATATATACAAATTTTATATACAGGGTGTCCGAAAAATCTGGAAACGGTCAAATAACGCGAGAAATATAATTTGGATTGAAAATTAAAAAAATATGCATTCAATATTTTTAAAAAAGTATCCAGTGATACCAAAATTGACCCCCTTTCCCAATCCTTGGGGGTAGGAAGGGGTAACTTTCAAATCTCAAATGGGCACTCCCATTATTTATTGCAGATTTGGATTCCCCAGAAAAAATTATATTAGTTTGACCTAGGATTAATGACATTTTTTTCACAGATGGTGCTATAATTGATAAAAATTGAAGAGATACGAACGTTTGACAATTGCAGAATAACTCGAGAAATACACTTTGAATTGAAAAATAAACAAATACTGTGAGTTCAATATTTTTAAAAAAGCTATCCAGTGATACTAAAATTGACCCCTCTCTACTCCTTGGGGTGGGGTGTGGTAACTTTAAAAAGCTTAAATGGGAACCCTCAGTTTTTACTGCAGAATTGCATCTATGTACAAGTGTACATACATGCAGTTCATGTATGTACAATTGGGACACTGTCAAGTAGCTGAAGGTCAGCAATTTGAGCATCTAATTAATTAGGGGATTCTGCCATTATTGCCTTAATGGTGAGAGCGAGCGGATTAGCCTAAAACAGAAATCTACTACATCCATGTTGTTGTTCCTGGATAATGCTAAAAGTAGTTTTTGGAGAAGTTCAACCCCATCTATCATGAATCAACGGATTGTTTCAATTAAAACCTACACGTAAAATCTAATTCTGCAATAAAATTGGGAATTTCCATTTAAACTTTTCAAAGTTACCCAGCCCACCTAGGGGGTGGAGAGGGGTCAATTTTGGTATCCCTGGATAACTTTTTTAAAAATATTGAACACGTATTTTTTTATTTTTCAATCCAACGATTATTTCTCGCGTTATTTGACCATTTCCAGACTTTTCGGACACCCTGTATATACGTACCATTTTTTTATTTTGTAACATGTATTATTACTAATGTATTATATTAATTATAATAGTAATAATGAATTACAGGAATACCTCGATTATCGCGGTTATTGTTGCCACGAAAAATTTCGCAATAATCGAATTTGCGATAATCGGGATAAATAATGCATGTAAAATGGGTGATCGTTGTAACGAACAATTCGGATAACGAACATTTTCTTGGAACGGATTATGTTCGTTAACCAATCACGCACTGTAATTGCCGTGTAAGTATAAATTTAGTTAATTTTTCAAATAAATCTGAGGAAAGCTTTTTGATTAAAATTTTTCTAGCTAACAAAAAGCTAACCTAGAAAAACTGGTTGTGTCTATATCAAGAAAAGAAAAAATTATCGCTGTAATCGGATTTATTATTATGAAAAATATATTAACAAATTTGAATATATATTTACAATTAAACGTCCAGAAAAATTTCCAATTAAAGTTCTAACATAATCAGACCAAAAAGAAATTTAAAATACGATTAAAGTTAATGTAATTAACTATTAAAAAAAAAAAATTAAAATTCGTTTATATGCACTTGGAAATTGAAAATTGTAATCAATTCTTCGAAAGCGGGAAATTTATTGCTAAAATTTTAGAAAACATAACCTCAGTCAAGTCAAACAGGTAAAAAATATACCGATCGTGTGGTTTGGTAATACAGTATTTTACTCTAAAAATAGCACCAAACCGCATTAGGTAGTTCCAGTAACAACCTGTTTAAAATATCTCAGTGAATCTATAAATTTTTAATAAATCATCTTAAATTCTCTAATCATAATTATCTAGTAAAGAAAAAATTTAAGATATTTATAGATTTATCTGAAATACACTTTATAGTTTCCCCACTGTCGTCATTCATTTAATGCGACATCTATATATCCTAAAGATTATATAAGATATCCTTTAGGATATATAAATATGATAAAGGAGTAGGCAAAGATATCCTAAAGGAGCTCCTATAGATTTTATGTCTTCAGTTACAGGAGCAGTATCATTGGTTATATGTAATTATAATTAATTTTATCAGCTATTTTTAAAGTAAAAACTATAATTTTTCATCACAAAAGTTTAAGTTTAATATATTTTATATATCTCTCATTATTATTCTTTAAATTTTATTTTTTTTTTACTAAATAAAATTAATTCGTTTCATCTGCGATTAACAATCGCCGAATATTTCCCCGATTTAAAATAATATAAATAGAATAACCTTGAATTGCACGAATGCAATTCAAGGTTATTCTATTTTTTTGAGATAACAAGCAGACTTCTGCGAAATATTGGACATTATTCAAGCATTCATTCATCATGTTTAATTGTGAAGAGAAACACGTTTATTTTCTGGGAGCTGTTGGAATAACTTTCGTTGCTTTATTATTAATATACTTGTTGCATATCTTCATAGAAGCGGTGAAACTCTTCGTTCTTCCTCGATGTTTTCCACCTAATGTTAAAAAATATGGAGATTGGGCTGTTGTTACTGGTTCCACAGATGGTATTGGAAAATCTTACGCTAGAGAATTAGCCAGAAGAAAGATGAACATTGTTCTGGTGAGTAGAACACTAGAAAAGTTACGAAACACGGCTCGCGAACTGGAAGAGGAATTTAAAATTAATGTAGACATCATTCAAGCCGATTTTACTAAAGGTTGGGAGTTATACCAACCGATAAAGGACGATTTAACCGAGAAAGATGTAGGTATGCTTGTTAATAACGTAGGATTGATGGCTCCACAACCTTGTTACTTCTTATCGCTCAGCGATAAAGAGATTCTCGACATAATTCATGTTAATATCACTTCTGTGTTACTAATGACAAGAGTTGTTCTACCTGGAATGTTGAAGAGGAAACGAGGAGTAATTGTGACTATGTCCAGTCTTATGTCTCTATTCATCAATCCTTTAGTTAGCTGTTATGGAGCTTCCAAATCCGCTAGCAATTCCCTAGGAACAGCTCTTTCATATGAGAAATTACCAAATGTAGAATTTCAAACTCTTGTTCTTTCCTGCGTTACCACTAGCTTATTTGACTACAGCAATCGGATCTGGAAATGGTTGAGTCCATTCGCGCCAAATGCGGATTCATTTTCTAACAGTGCCATTAATACCATTGGATTGAGTAAGAATACAACAGGATATTTGGGACATTCTGTACAAATTTCTGTAAAGTTATTACCTGAAGTTGTGCAAAAGTATTTATTATATTTTATTTGTTTGATCATGTTCAAAGAACAAATTACTCGCCTAAAATCCAAAACAACTCTGAAGAATGAACATTAGTCTTTCTTACACATCCATTATCAGTTCTAAATATATATATATATATATATCATTTATGAACATTAATCTTTCTTACACATCCATTATCAGTTCTAAATATATATATATATATATATATATCATTTGCTGTTTATTATATCTTTCTTAGGATAATTTTTATACGTTTTCCTTCTAATAGTTATGTGTTCTGCCATATTTCTTTTTTTAATAAATAGTATGCATGTTGAAATAACAAATATATTTTACTGTAACTATTAAATTTACGTAGTATGAATTGTAAACTATATAAAATGAATGATTGCGAAACAGACACTTTTATATTTTCTCAGCTGTTGGAATAACTTTCGTTGTTTTATTATTAATCAACTTTTTGACTATCATCATAGAAGCAGTAAAGCTGTTCATTGTTTGCAAGATGTTTTCCTCCTAACGTTTAAAAAATATGCAGACTGTGTAGTTGTTACTGGTTCCAAAGATGGGATTGGAAAATTATACGCTAGAGAATTAACCAGAAGAAAGATGAATATTGTTTTGGTGAGTAGAAATTTAGAAAAAATTACGAAACATAGCTCGTGAATTGGAAAGAGACCATTCAAGCGGATTTTACTGAATGTTAGTAGTTGTACCGACTGATAAAGATCGATTTAAATAAGAAAAGTGCAGGTGTGCTTATTAATAATGCAAGTGTGATGATTCCACCTACTTGTTACTTCTTATCGCTATGCGATGAAGACCATTTCGACATAAAGTATTATTAAGATACCTTTCTCTATTTGGTGCATGATTTTAATAATGATATGAAAAATATTATTAAAATCATCCACTAATTAGAGAAAGGTAATCATAATAATATTTATTCGATTTTTTGTATTTTATTGAATCAATTAATCTTTTTTACAATGGACGGCGCCATTTCCCCTAATCCATTGTGTTGTTGAGCATCAGGACGAAGTCAAAGCTTTAGACAGGCCATCCATGTCTGGCAGAGATCGGCCGGACAGTAGATAATGGTGTGATAATGAGCCAGATCAGGACATCATGAATGAAATTTCCAAAATCTGAAATGGATTCAAACCCGACTTTGAGTGGAAAGCTGATGGATTTCCAGTCGGCCAATCCAGCAAAGGAATCAATAAATTGTCTTAAAAATGTTTAATACTTAAATGAATCTGTAAAATCCGGGATGCAATAAAAACATTAATATACATGTGACAATTGCATTGTAAATTTATTCTAAAAATATAATGAATTGCATTTATTAGGGACGAATCGGCATCAGAAGCCAAAGGAATCGGGTGTCATCAATAATTTTATTAAACAAACCAAGTTAATCACTGCCAGAAAGTATTTTGATTATTAAAAAAATAAATAATTTGTTAATATAAATTATTGTTATAATAATAATAATAATAATAACTTTTTCATGAAAAAAATATATTTATTGTCGCATTTTACCAAATTTGGGGTCGGTCTTAGATAAATAACGAAGAGAAATATTAGATATAGAAATGCATACTGTTATTGCTAGTTGCCGCTCTGATAGAATATGCGTGAGTTTACAAAGATTGGCTCAATTCCGTCAATGAGAACTGATGCCAATTTCTGTCGTCAGTTCGGTTCCTATGCCAAATTTACTGATCAGCAGGATGGGCGTATGGTAAAGCATTCGCTTACCACTTCATGGTTCCAGATACAATTCCAGGTTCCACACTTCAAGTTTTCAGATGCGGTCCGGGTCGGTCCATTGAATCATAACTTTTAACTTTCCAGTTGACAATATCGTGGATATTGACCTTCTGTAGTGAGCTTTAAAGTGCCTCTGCCAGATAAAGACCATCAAGTGTGATACGGCAGCTTAAGTAACATAACCTAACCTTACTTAATTGTCATCCGGATTTGCTACATGGAAACGCTTCAGGTTAGGTTAGTTATATTACGCCGCCATATCCTCATGGGATATTCTGTATGTGGAGGCGGCCACTTATAGCGCCCATCACAGGCTGGCCAGCACCCATGATGGGATCAACCAGATGGTTGAAGGATGGGCCCGGAACCCTCCTGAAAACTGGAGGTGTGTGACTCCGAATCCTCCAGGGTGGTAAGCCAAAGCTTTACCACGCGGCCATCCGGCTGAAGGAAACGCTTCAGCTTTCCACCCTAAAGGACCAGGGTTCGAATCTCGGATCCTACCCCTTGAAAATATTTATCATGGGGTCCGGACCCAGCCCGTCATCCCCGTCCTCCCCAATCTGACTGACCCCTTCGCAGGGGTGGGCAACCTGTGGAATGGCTTGTTTCGCCCCGCTACTTAGTGTTCTTCCAGAATGGAAAGTGGCATCTGTGACAAAAGAAACCTAGCATAATTTATTCTTAACAGCTTAACGAATGTGCATCATCGAACGTTTTACAATCTTTTTTATAGAACTTATATTTTTACTGATTCAGTTATTCATAATTATGTCGTTTATCTATTGAGTTTATCGATTTTAGACTTATTGTAATTAAATTTTTTAATCTATCATTATGATATTCTTTATAATTTTATATAGGTTTTACAATGTTAATCAGTAAACAAATAAATAAAATATACAGAAATAGAAAAACAAAATAAATTTTAATACAATATTATTATTATTTAAAATTATTATATATGTCAAGGTTAGTAGAGATAAGGTGGCCTCGTTCACTTGTCGGCGCAGTGATTCATGGGAAGGTTTACGTCACGAAGGTGGCCTCGTTCACTTGTTGGCGCAGTGATTCATGGGAAGGTTTACGTCACGAGATTCCAAGTTGAATGCGGTTGAACGTCTATTTTTGGTGTCAGTGTTATCTCAGTACAACGTATTGTAAAAAAAAAATAAAAATAAAGTTTAAATATTCCTTGCTTAAGTGCTATGAATATTTTCCTGTTTATGTGAAGCAAGAGATAGTTTATAAAGTTGTATGATTTTTAAATATAACTTATGAACATGCTATTCAAAATAAAAGTATTGCAATTTATACTGATGGCTCTAAACAAATCAGTAATACTGGTACTGGCATTGTAGTTTATGATTCTAATGACAGAATTTTACATCATGGATCCTACAAATTAAGTACATATTGCACTATTCTACAAGCCGAACTATACGGTATACTACATGCCATTTTATTAATTAAAAATCATCAATTTAAAGAAAAATACATCATCATAAGTGATAGTAAAACTGCTTTACAAGCCATAAACAAGCCCAACAGTACTTCCTACTTAGTAAACGAAATACAAACTGAATTAAATAATCTTGAAAATAAAAAAACATCACATTTTACTGGGTACCCAGCCATTCTGGCATTAAGGGAAATAAAAAAGCAGATCTCCTGGCTTTTTTGCCTAATTCAAATAACCCTATTAAATACAACAGAATTCCTATAAAATTTATAAAAAAATCATATAAACAACAAAATCATAAATAAATGGCAAGAAAAATGGAACAGTTCATTGACAGGAAGACAAGCATTCTGCTGTATACCAGATATTATTAAATTCTTAAAAAATAAACACTTTCTTCCAAATTCCTTCTCTAGTCAAATAATAATGAGAAATAATCTTGAAAATAAAAAAACATCACATTTTACTGGGTACCCAGCCATTCTGGCATTAAGGGAAATAAAAAAGCAGATCTCCTGGCTTTTTTGCCTAATTCAAATAACCCTATTAAATACAACAGAATTCCTATAAAATTTATAAAAAAATCATATAAACAACAAAATCATAAATAAATGGCAAGAAAAATGGAACAGTTCATTGACAGGAAGACAAGCATTCTGCTGTATACCAGATATTATTAAATTCTTAAAAAATAAACACTTTCTTCCAAATTCCTTCTCTAGTCAAATAATAATGAGACATGGAAAATTTAATTCATACTTTAAAAGATTTCACATCAAAAATATGGATCAATGTTCATGTGGACAAGGAACTCAAGACGTTGAACACTTTCTTTTTTTTTTATTGTGTACTCTATGATGTACAACGAGCAGAACTTGAAAAAACTCTTCTTCAAAATGGATTCAGTTGGCCTTGCAAAACAAAATTTATTGATGACAGCTACAATTTAAAGCCTTAAATAATTATTTAACCAAAACTAATGCTCTAATTCCAAATTTTAGTGGAAATTAAATTCTAAAATCCAATTATCTTCAAGATAAAATTTATTACTACCTATTTATTACTATATAAAATAAACGATTTCGTATAATTTTGTGTAATTATTATAGATTTGCTGCTAATAAATGTGTCTGTAATGATTTTTCACATGCCCAAACAATTAAATTGAATAAATTGGATTGGAGTGCTGCAAACAAAACGATTTTTCTCATTATTGCAACTGTAAACTTTAGTTTAAACATTATAAAGTTTTAAATCATATTATCTCTTTGGTGGTTATTCTTTTTGGAAATTGATGAACTGAAAATAATTGATTGCTTGCAATTTTAAATATCTGAAATCCATCTGCAAAAACAAACTTCAATTGGAACTTCTTCAAATAAAAACTTAGAAAATAAATTACAAGGTCTAGTTAACACTCAGAAGAAAAGACTTCTAATTGTGCAGCAACTAGAACCTTCCTTCTATTATTAATTAACCATTATCAGTTGTCTTCTTTAATTATTGTAATTTTATCTTATCATTAATTCATCGTTTATTGTTACTTTTGTTTTTTTTTTTAAATTATATTTATATTTATCTATCAATTATATTTTTCATTATTGTTTCTATTTTTATATATCTAGCATATCTATCATTGTTCTTTTAGCAACCACTTATACTCTGTTATCAATTCATTGTAATATTGTAACTTATAATTTATTTTCTGTGTATTATTTTATTGAATAAATGGTGCTGGTTGCCTCTCTTTCCTTCTCTAGTGGCCTTCTTTCTTTTCCTTTCCATTTCTAAGGCTAAACCATTTTCTCTCTCTTTGCCTTCCTGTCTAACTGATGATCAATCTACACATGCTTATTTGTTATTCAGAGAAATGATTGTTGGGATTGTTGGATGAGAAATATTTGTTTTTTAAAAAAAAATATTTATATTTATCAATTATATTTATCATTATTATTTCTATTTTTATATATCAATCATGTTTATCATTGTTCTTTTAGCAACCACTTATACTCTGTTATCAATTCATTGTAATATTGTAACTTATAATTTATTTTCTGTGTATTATTTTATTGAATAAACGGTGCTGGTTGCTTTTCTTTCCTTCTCTAGTGGCCTATCACACTTCTTCTGATAGGATTTTTTAACTTTTCTCATACTCTTCTTTCATCTTTTCTCTTCCTTTCCATTTCTAAGGCTAAACTATTGAGTACAGCCTTCTCTCTCTTTGCCTTTGAATTATTACTGTACAAACTTTAAATAATTTCATTTATTATTTTATCAGTAATAAAACATAACAGTGATAACATAACATCTTAGAAATTATCATATTTTAATACAATATGTAACAGCAATAACACAAATGTTTGACACGTGACTATAGATTGACAAACATCTTGACCAACTGAGAAATCTTGTAGAAAAATCTAAGGATGAACGTATTTTGATATTAAAATGGCAGTTGTAAAATTTATTGATTTTTGTGTTATGCTAATTATTATATATCCTTAAATATTAAATAATGCATAATTATCGTCTGAGAAATAAGACCTAACTTAATCTGCCAGAAAATCAATATCTCAGACAGACACATCGCACCATTTTTCAAATAAGTTATAAAATTATGCTGATATTTGAATTTTTTAATATTTTTTTAGAACAGGTATTTTAAAAAAATATTTAATAGTCACAAACTCTAAGTTCAACTCATAGAGACTCAAATCAAAAGGATTTATAAAATTTTATTGCATAATCTTCGAGCTATTTCAGTCTAAAATTATACATAACACTAATGAGGATAAACAAATTATTATATAGATTAGTAAAGTTACAAAGTAAAACAAACTGCTGTCTATTTAGTTTATTACAATGATTCTACTAATGATGTCATAGATAAGGTTCTACTAAGAATACAATCATTTCTAGTAAATAGCATAAATATAATATCATATTCATGCTACACTTTTAAATAAATAAATTAATTCTTCTTTATTCAAATTAGGGATTTTATTTATATTTTAAATATTATATATTCACATATATATTATATACATTTACTTACACAATATGTAGATATTGTTATGGCTTACTTTAATGAATTATAATCATATTCCTTAATTAAATATTCAAATTTAATTAAATATAATGGATTATACAAAATAGCAAGATTCATATAATAGGAAAGATACAATCAGTTGATTTTTGTTTGCAATGAGTTATTTCTTGCGCAATTAGAAAGATTACATTTCTCCTACCATTGTTTTGATAGAACTATTTGTGTGATATTCTAGCATCTATACACAATAAGTGAATGACATAAATAGAAATTTCTGTAATATTAAATAAACTTCAAACTTTACTACACACAAAAATTAAATATCTAATTAGATGATAAATAATTTAATATTTTCAAAAATAACCTATTAATAGGAAAAAACAACAATTTACAAGTAATATGTTTGGCATGCTTTAATAGGAACAAATTCCCATATAAGATCGTGTAAATTAATATCATCCAATAATTTATGCTCTATTGCTATAATTGATAAATTTGCTAGGCATTTTTGTTGTATTGTTGCTCTTAAATAGTTTTTGATTATCTTAAATTTGGAAAAAGAACATTTGCCAGATGCTACAGAAATGGGCAGAATTAAAACGATTTAACTGTGACAGATAAATCGACGACTTGCTGACCATCTGGATGGACAACCATGATATTAGTAGACTAGCAGAGGAGTTCACAAACGAAGCATACGGACTGGTACTAAAAATGGAACATGAAGACAAAGAACAAACCAACTACCTCGATATTAGAATAATACCAGAGGGAGAACACTTAATAACAACAGTTTACCGCAAACCCACATATGATCCAGTGATTATCCCTAAGTGGTCAGATGACCCAATGAAGTACAAAAAAGCTGCATTTAGGTCCTTCTTTCAAAGGGCCATCAAGTATTATGTAAAAGAAACAGATAAGAAGAAAGAGATAGACTATATTGTTAAAATGGGACAGGAGCATGGGTATAGGAGACCTTTTATCTTAAGTATATATAAGGAAGTTAAGAGGAAGTCCTACAACCAGACACATGAAAACCCCTACAAATAGACAAACCGTGATGGACCAGAAGACATATATACCAATACCGCATAGCCTAAAAGATTACCACTTTATGAAGAGGTTAGCAAGTAAACAAAGAAAAAGAATAACAACCAGGAGGCTACCAACAGTATTTAATATGTTAAGAAATGAGAAGGACCCCGTGAGAGAAACAGAACGGGCAGGTGTATATGAAATACTGATAAGAGACGTGAAAAATGGAGAACACTCAAAGTAGTCACATCAAGAACATTGGAGCAGAGGCTCGAGAACACAGAAATGACATCCAGAAAGGAAATATGACTACAGCACTAGCGGTGGAGGCTTATGGGAGTAATATAGAGATAGGTTGGGATAGAGCTAAGATCATAGGACAGGTAGGTAAGGAAGAACATAAATATCTAATAGAGGCATTAGAGATAGTAAAAAGACAAAATGAAGAAAAACTAATAAACGAAAAAGTAACGAGTGTACCCAAACCATGGGAATACACCATGAAGATGTAGTAAGATCTGAAAACGATTTAAATATAATATAATAATATGTTTATAAATAATATTTTTCTAAATACGTATTATATGTAACCATAGTAACCTTGTTGAAACTAATTAATTTAATTTTTTCAGTTAAATTTTTATAATTTGAATGGAATTCTATAGAACACACAAAAATTTTTGTTAAAAATTCTAGAATAACATAAGTAACTGTGTAAGAACCTGAGGATGGCTTGCAAAAGCCGAAAACGTTAATTCTAATAAATTTTTAAAGTGTAATACTCTGCTGCTTGATAGTGCTTTATAAATTATATAAATTTTTTACTTTTATTGATTTATATATTTTGTAATTATTGAAAATACTATTTAATAAGAATATTTTAACCTTAGTAATATTTTTCTTTTAATTTACATTACCAAATTTACTCTTTATTTAAACATTAACTTTTCATGTCTTTAACATTAAGTTATGGACATAAAAAATTTTCTCTTATGTATAATTAATTAATTAATTCATAAGTTAAAACTCTGAAAATTACTGTACATAAATTTCTTTTAAACAATCAATTCAAAATTCAAATTATTCAACTGTGTTTTATTTGAAGTAAAATTAAAAATAGAATTTTTGTAGAATTTTAATTTATAAAGAATTTCCATCTATTTATTATTGTTTTTTAATTTTCCTCTTTATTTTTGTTTTATTTTAGGTGGTGCTATTTGGCATCCTCGTTGTGGACCAAGACCAGATAGTAAATTAGATGATAGTGTATTTGATGATCGTGCAAATAATATTGATGGTCAGGTAAATATTATTAAATTTTAAAACACAATTTACTTTCTAATTTGGTATAGAAAATATTTATCCTCATATTCTAAACTTAATAAGTGGTTATTAAATGAAAAACAGTCTGAGTACAACTACTTGTCTTTAACTGAAGCAGGTTATATGGATAACAAAAAACATTTTTGGAAATAAAAAATACAAATTTAGTTAGATTTTTTTTCATTTAAATACCATTTATATATTTAATTTAATTTTTCCTGGAATTTTTAATATATGAAATAGGATTTGTCGGTTTTTAAAAACCGGTTATATATGCAAAAAAAAAAAAAAAAAAAAATGCACAACACAATGGAGTTTTGGACTGGAGTCTAGGACCTGACAGTCATATAAACAACTCAAGAATAGAATAGAAAACAGAATCGAGAACAGAAAACTCTGTATTCCTTTTAATTCTGTTTTTGATGCTGATGATGGTTGTTTATACAACTGAAAAATTTACATTAAATTAAGTTATTGTTTATCAACTACTTTTGAGTGCTATTGTTTTCAGTTTTTTATGTTCCTGAGCAATGGTCTGATATACAAAAAGCATCCATTTTGTATCTGGTTATTGTATTTTTATGTTTGTTAAGCTTATTATGATAAAGTGGAATGTAATAATAAATATTTGTAATGAGTAATCCATAAATTTTGAGCATTTCAAACAGCCATTTTCACTTCAATTGACAGAATTCAAATCAAATTCCATCATAAGACAAGGACTACCTGTATTTGAATATGCAGTTTGCTTTACACCTTTGTGTTGTTTGCAGCCTTTCAATAGCTCTTTTCGTTAGTGTCCAAGTTTCTGATCCATAAACTATATATTTTTTATTTCCTAAATATATTAGTCTTTCATTTAGAATAAGCTTTGCTTATTAATTTAGGTCTGTCTTTACTAATAATTGAAGTTTTGTTATGGCTGATTCTGTTTCTCAGTCTAGATTTTTGATGAAAATTGTAATGATAAAGTTTTACTAGTTTATTTTCTCAGGTTCAATAAATCTAATAATCTCAGTCATTATATCCGTCAATAAATAGATCACAATTTTTTATTCCAAGTTATTGCTTGTGGATTTGTTTGACAGTTATAAAATTCCATTCCCTCTCCCATATAAAGGGACATCTCAAAACTGTATCTAAATCTTTATTTAAAATTTCATTAATTTTTTTAGATTAACAGCAATTTATATTATTCTACTTCAATAAATAATTAATATAAAATTATAAAATCAATTTTAATTTAAAAATAATCAATTAAAGTATTCTTAAGAAGTGAAGTATTATTAAAGTTTTATATCATTACTTTGTGAAATTCATTTATAATCATCATCCAATTTATAAAATGTTTAAATTTAACAATTAATATTCATAAAATTAAAAATTTCAAAATATGCATATAATAAATTGAATGAATGATCAAATATATACAGGTGTCCCTCGCTTTACATGATTAATTGTTTCTACGAAATAATTGTAAAGTCACACCCATTTCGTGATTATTATATTATCTTATTTTTTATCATTATAATTAATACTTATTTTTTATACTAATTATATTTAAATATATTTTATGTTATTATTTACAAAATATTATGATTTCTAAATAATTGTGCTGTAACGATAAGTAACAACGTCCAGTTTTGTTTTTGATTTAAAATGAGTGTGTTGTGCGAAAAACGGGGAAAAAAGATCACTTAAATTTAAAGAAATAATAGTAGTAATAATAAAAGAATACAGAAATTAATAAGTTAACAAATTCAGATAATTATTGGAAACAGACAGGAATTTCAAAAAAATTTTAGACGAAGTGAAATCGGAAATCGGCGCAATCATATAGGTTAAAATAAACTCAAAAAATACAGAGAGGGAGAAGGAGAGAAGAAAAAAACTTATTGCCTTATAGGTCACAGAAAAAATCTACAAGCTCATGAGAAAGAAGTTAACAAGCAATCTTGACAGCCGTTTATCAGCATTCCTGGGGAAGTGGAGAAATCGAATTCCTCCAATTGGATAACTGGGTTCGATTCGAACCTCTCCGGGAATGTAGTTGGATTGGTGGACTTCATAGGCATTAAAAAAGTAAAAGGAAAAAACTTCAAGATATTTTAGTCAGTCAGTCAGTTGTCAGTTAGTCAGTCTCCTTCAGTCCTGTGTTACAGAGTTGTCGTTCGTGTGTCTGTCATCTGTAGTGTCTAGTCTCTCATCGTATAAACTGTACCAGTTACAATTTACTGCAATACACAAGTTAATCCTTTTTAAGAACAATATTGTAAAAATAAGGAAGAAAGAAAAATCAGAAGAATATACTCTCTCTCTCTCTCTCTCTCAATCTCTCCAGGTATATTAAGTGTATACGTGAGTAATTAGACTTAAAATTCGGACTAACAATTAAATTCTATATAATAAGTTTGATCCTTTTTTATCTGTATACGTTAATTTTTTTTATAATTATAATGGATTGTTCCTCAGATTCTTTGATAATTAATGTAATTATTATGTCATTTAATGTTTTTATTTTTTAAAATGATTTAGTTAAATTTATGTACTCTTTTTTTGTTAAATATATATGTTTTATTATTTAATAATATAAGTGTGATTAACTAACTCAATCGAAACTGCTCTTAAAGGTGTCTAACTTAGCAAAGTTTAGTTTTACAGTGCTTGTAGATAAACTTTGATAAGTGTGATTATTCTCTGACCTTCCAACACCTTTTGACTCTCAGCACCCTTACTCACATGTCTTTAATAAAATAAAATATTAATTTATAATTTGGCCATCTGACACATTAAAACAACAAAATCAATCATGATCCCCACATAATCACGTAACATGAAATTGCATAAAGTGAGTTGAATTCAGCATGGATGAGATAGGGTAAGGATTTCATCAGAAGGATAAAAAATAAAATGAAAACTTTGCACCTGTAACCAAAACAAATTTTAATGAATGAATTTAATTAATACAATGTCATAAAGACCTAAACACTACATACTTTTGACAGTCTTCAATCTGATGATGAATGGATTAAGTCTGGTATGTCTGGATCATCACTCTCTTACTCTCTTGAAGTCCCTGGGATGATAGGCTGATGATCTTCAACTTTTTAAATGAAACAGTTGAGATTTAGCTGATGGGCAGCATTCTTTCTCTCTTTATAAAGTTCTTTATAGCAAACCAAAGAATTTTGAACTTCTCTTGCAACTTTGGTGCTTCTAGTTTCATTAGGATCATTTTCTTCAATTATACTGATGGCAATCTCAATATGTCTAAAAAATTCAGTCATTTGTTTTGTTGTAAGCTATTTAATGGGCTTAGCAACAAGGGCTCCTGATTTTTGGAAATGGAAAGCAACATCATTCATGTTGTTTTCCATTTCCAGAAGCTCTTCATTAGTCAGCTCTGATAACTGAGACTCGAGCAGTTCATCCACATTTGTCTCATCTACACGAGACAATTTTTATATGAAAATTTTTTAATTTAAAAAATTAATTTATGTTTTAAAATTGCGTTATAGCAAAAATGCGTAAAGTGAGATTGTGTATAATGAGGAATATCTGTATTTGATCATTCATTCAATTTCATCATATATATATTTTATTCTAAAATTTTACTAAATTTAAAACTAAATTTTTCTTTAAGAAATAAAGGATATAGTTTTATTTTCTTTTATAACTATTTATTTAGAGAGATATTTAAACATACTGATATCAGATGCTCAAAATATATGAAAAGTGGGGATATAAAGAGGATACAATATCTCACAAATGTAACCATCTTCAATCCATTTGTTTCTTTATGTTATATAATGTTTTCTACAAGATCATCATACCATTTTTCTTTATTTAATAGAATAGTGAGAGATCTTTTTTTGGAATCAAGGTAATTGAGATGAACTTCTGCTTTACATTAGTTTAAGCAAACATTATATTAGTATTAATATTGCCCCTGCAATTCTCTGCTATTTGAATATTCATAATTATGCTACATACAAAACTTCAGCAGGTCACATTTATTGTATAAAGAAAACATTTACTTCAAAAAATGCTTTTAGCTTGCTTAGTCTCATCAGTTAGTATACAGACAACACATTAAAAATTAAATAAAAACATATATGCTATAGAACGATACATTTAAATGTTAAAACTAAGAATTCAAAATTTCAAAAAATATATACAAATATTACCATTGTTCTACAAATAAAAATTTGTTAAAAAGTCTTCATCTGTTGTTATAGTAATTGTTACTACATAATATTTATATTGAAAAACTTCTTACTTTAAATATTAAATAAAAGCAAACAATAAGCCAAATAAGTAAGATAAATCATTTATTCAAAAACGTTTTGGCTATCCACCTAGCCAGCCTCTTTGTAATATATACCAGAGAAGCTTCTCTCCCCCTTCTCATCGAGCCAAATCGGGGAACCAATCAGTGACCAGTTCCTAACATCAACAAGACTACAGGTGGAAGTTATCCTTCCAAACATATTAATAAGAAAACCTGACAAAGCATTTCCAAAAACATTATTATTACAGTTATTATTATTGTCAAACTCCAATATTTTAGGTATAGATAACAAAATAAAATACTAACTTTAATGACTATCTTAACAACGGAGTTACATAACCTCGGACTACTTGAAAACATCCACGGTAGAGAAACATTAAGTTATGTCGAACATGTAAAAACCGTCGAAAAAACATTTTGGGAAATTGATATAGCTCATGATTTAAATGTGGAGGAATTGATCATTTCGACGAATTTTAGTTCTGACAATTCAGATTCAAATTGAGTATTTTCATAATAATTTGTTTTCTTAAACAATTTTAATAAAATAATTTATAATACATATTATGTTGTGAAATTATTGTAGACCAGTAATGAAAACGCTAAATGGGGCGCACTATATTTATTATAAGACTAAACATTTTTATATACCTGTATTAATATATTTATATGGGGGCCGGCTTATTTCAGTTTGCCTGAGCCAGTAAAATTTGGATGGAAACCGGATTTGAACCGAAAATGGTGGTAAGCTTTCAACCAATCAAGTCACAATATTGGCGAATGCGTACGTTTTGGGTGGTTCGGTTTGTTTACATCTGATTTTTTCTTAACGTGAACAGAGTATAGTTCACTGCTCGTTGTGCTTTGATTTAATGTGACTTTAGTGTGACTTATATTAAGCAGTGTTGGATTTCTCTAGATTTATCGATAAATATTATAACTGATTAAAAATCCGTATTAACTAAAAATACGAAATACTAAAATCTAAATAATCAAATTTATCGATAAATATTATAACTGAATAAAAATCCATATTAACTAAAAATATGGAATACTTAAATCTAAATGATCATACATCCAACACTAACAAATCTCAAAGGGTAAATACAAAATAATATTAATACAATAAAATCTAATAATAATATTAAAAGTAAAATATATAAAAATTCATTAACTAGAAAAGATTAAAAATTAATTAAAAACTAAAAACAGCCAATTATTATCTACAAGATTAATAATAATAATAAAATTAAAATATATAAAAATTCATTAACTAGAAAAGCTTAAAAATTAATTAAAAACTAAAAACGGCCAATTATTATCGACAAGATTCTAATAACGTGTTGCCAGACATAAATCACATAAACTGTAAAAATATAATACTTTACTGCACAATATTAACAATATTAAAATGCAGAAAGTTTAAATTTTTTAAATGGATAAATATTCATATGAATCTAAAAATATGTTGCCGGATTATAATTTTCTTAAGCTGTACAAAAATGTAATACATTATATACAAATAAACAATATTCAAACACAGAGTTCTATTTAGCTCAGGGTCACACCTATTTAAACTACCCTGCCAGCCAAGCCCAAGCCGGGGGTAGCGCAAGTGAATCATTGTAGTTTATTACGTGCTTGGACTTACCTATGGAGTGAATAGTTAGGGTCTCCAACATTTTGCCCTCCCTGATCCCACTAGCAGTTTTTAATACTTGTATTTGGTCCCATAAAATAATGAGGTCATGCTCCAAAGCAATCTGTGAAAAGTCCTCTTCCTCTTTACGGATCGCATTTATGTTCTTTAATACATTTTTCTAAAGGCCGTTTTTAATACTTGTATTTGGTCCCATAAAATAGTGAGGTCATGCTCCAAAGCCCTCTGTGCAAAGTCCTCTTCCCCTTTACGGATCGCATTAATATGTTCTTTAATACATTTTTCTAAAGGCCAACAGTTAAAACTATATAGCACTCTTCTCTTTCAAGGCTATGATTAAAGCACAGGACCTCATACACCCTGGAACAGTTGCTAACTTTATCCTTATCATTCCGTATGAAGTCGAAAACCGTGCTCTTCCTTTTCAGTGCTATCGAACACCCCACATGCTTTTCTAAAAGCAGCCTAAGTTTGCAGGTAATGGGATTGAGGTCAATTCCATAATAATTAGACTTAGGTTGTCAAGGGCGCCTATCTGACATCAACCGTTTTACATTAAAACCTATATAGCACTCTTCTCTTCCAAGGCTATGATTAAAGCACGGGACCTCATACACCCCAGAACAATTGCTGACTTTATCCTTATCATTCCATATGAGGTCAAAAACTGTGCTATTCCTTTTCAGTGCTATCGAACACCCTGTATGCTTTTCTAAAAGCAGCCTAAGTTTGCAGGTGATGGAAATTGAGGTCAATTCCATAATAATTAGATTAGGGCACCTATCTGATATCGACCATTTTACACCCTTATAAATCCCTAAAAGGAAGTTAAGCCCATACCCATTTTGTAAACCTTGCTTAAGAATAGTCCCTATTTTTTCGTACCTACTCCCTTGATGAGAGCAATGGATAAACACTCTGTACTCACTAAGTACGGAATGCTGCAGCCTTATACTGCCTCGGGTCTGGGGAACAGGCAGGGATAAGAATTCGAGAGTAGGTCAGCTTGCAGTAAACTAAAAAAACCTTTATTTCCTAAAGGAATGTTTTTGACCATAAATGTTTTATTTCTGCATAGTGCTTGGTTTTTTTTCTTTACTCGGATCAGTTGCAGAATGTCTACAACTTTAGGAAGTTAAGCCCATAACCATTTTGTAAACCTTGCTTAAGAATAGTTCCTCTTTCTTCATACCCCATGAGTGTGTTCTAGAAGAAGGTGATAAACTTCTAAAACACACTCATGGATATGCTAGCATTCCAATCTGTCTCTGTGAGATATATGATGTAATTGTTCATGGGTCCTTCTTTAAGTTTAATAGGAAATTCTATAGACAGACTGTTGGTGTTCCCATTGGGAGCCCCAGTGGT
Source organism: Olivierus martensii (assembly GCA_000484575.1). NCBI lineage: Eukaryota > Metazoa > Arthropoda > Arachnida > Scorpiones > Buthidae > Olivierus > Olivierus martensii. The sequence continues at coordinate 63,229 of AYEL01079988.1, read as the reverse complement.
TTGGAGGAAGGAAGTGGTGGTGGTCCTGCGTTTTGGGTCTCACATGAAATTGTATCGGAGGTATGTCAACAATATCCTAGTTTTATGGGATGGCCTAGGTGATAATATTGGGCTGGTACTAACCTCACCAATCATAGTTTAGGGCTAGAACTTGAGCTTGAGCAGTCTGACACCCACAGTTTGATGATTAAAATATGAATCAACAATTCTGTTGTATGAAAGATTCATTCCAAACTATATTGGCTTTCAAGACAGGTTTTCAAAATAGTGGCATGAACAGATTTAGATACTGCATGTAGAGAAATAAGTTTATTGTTCGTTTTCTCAATGTCTGCACCAGATAGAAGTGCAGTACTTTCGGAAAGTTTTCTCTATTCATCATCATCAACTTTCGATCATCTATTTTCTTTCATGTGGCACTAATATAAAATCATACTAAAAATAACATGTTACTTATTCATAAATATAAAAATTATGCAAAATAATATGAGGTACACGTAACAAGATTTTAATTTTTTGACTTTTATTAAATTTTTTATATCAAAAAGTTATTTTTCACTTTAAACACCAAACTCAAAATGTAGACAAAACAAATTCTCAATTGAAATTATATGTATAATTATGGGAATTTCTCAGAAATTTCTTTTCTAATTGGAATCAAAAACAAAAACATGGAGGTGAATAATGTGAAGCAAGCACTGCATTCACTGTAATACAAAAATTTTTCTTGAATTTAGATCAATTGTTTTAAATCAAAACAAATTGTGTAAAAAGAGAATAAAATTTTTATTCTAACTCATGTTAAATCAGAATCCTGTAAAAAAAATTTGTATTTGTGTAAAAATAGAACTGAGTTTATATGTATTATAATATAAATTTATAAATAAATATTGGTCTGAAATACTTCTTACTTTTATTAAATATCAGTCTATATATAATTATTTCATTGATAATTAATAGCATATAGCCATATTGCTGATATGTTTTTCATTAATTAAATTGCCTTGTTTCTTCTTTTTAATATTTCTAGTGTTTCTGCAATGTATTTATCATCTACTTTATCGACTTCTCATAATTTTTGTCTTCCCATTTAATTTCTATGTCTGATTCATAAAATTTCTTTACCAGTGCAGTACACAAATCTCTTTTCATGATATCTTTACAATGTTCTTTAACTCTTTCTTCTAACACACTACTAGTCACACCCATGTAAAATTCTTCTTTATCTAAATCATGGTTCCATACTGGGATCTGATATATTTCTGCTTTTTGTTTATTAGATCTTTCATTTTTTTCATTTCTTATTAAGTTAAAAACAGTTGGGCTCCTAATTGTAGTTAATTTGCTTCATTGTTTTTAGCTATGTTTCTAATCGTATTCAACTTTGTTATACGATATGATATTTTAAAGTGTTGTTGAGTGTCAATCATTGTTTCCAATTGAACTAACAGAGTCTCTTGTATTGCCATATTACTTTGCCTGGTCAAGTCTCTCTCTACTTTGGCTTATATTTATTTCATAAATTTTACTGTGTATCCATGCTTCTTTCCTACTTCTAAGATTTTTATTATTTCTGTTTTTGGGCTTCTATAGTGTTTGTATGTGTTTTTGCTCTTCTAAAATATTTATAAAATGCTAATATTATTTATAAATGCTGTTATCAGTGGCATGGTTATATGCTATTAATGATCAATTAATTAATTATATATAAACTGATATTTATTTATAAATTTATATTATAATACATATACTGTAAGATTTATGATATTATTACTTTATAATGAATATGTTAATTTAATAACAGATATTGAATTAATGTGTAAATTTTGAATTTAGAACTGAACATAATAACAATGTTACATTAAATTTAAATGTTTGATCCTATAGTTTATATTGCTGAAAATGATTCTGTACTGAAAGCATTTCACTGAATAAATAATACTGTGCATAATTACTACTGAAATGCACTTGAGTTTAAAATATTAAGCTATAATAAATCTAAATAGAAATAATTAATGTGTAAATTTTGAATTTAGAACTGAACATAATAACAATGTTACATTAAATTTATATGTTTGATTCTATAGTTTATAGTGCTGAAGATGGTTCTGTACTGAAAGTGGTTCACTGAATAAATAATAATGTACATAATTACTGCTGAAATATGCTTGAGTTTATTAGGAATGATATTTGCATATATTTATTTACATATATATTTAATAAGAAATATTTTTTATAAAAATATTTTATTAGCCTAAATATAAGAAAAAAATGATAAAAAATTAACATATAAAAAGTATTCCATGACTTACTAAATGGTTGTGTTCAAAACTTTCACTCTTAATTCGGAACATGATTTTCTATAGGTACAATATTATAACTGGAGGTTATGTTCTCAAACTGCCAGAATTTAAAAAGTAGTAGTGTATAGTAATATTGAATAAATACTGTTTATTCTTTAAAACAAGGAAATTGTGTATTTTGTGCCTATCAGAACTTTATATAGGTAAAAATAACAAAAAAAAAAGTGGAATGTTAAAGTTATTTTCCTATGTCCGAGTTTCTAGTTTTGGCTGCATGGTAAAGCATTCGTTTACCTCCTTGAAGGATCCGGGTTCAATTCCAGGTCTAGTATATTGCTTTTCAAAAAGAATCCAGGCCCAACCAGGCACATTCAACTCTATCTTTCAGCCTTCTGATTGATCCCACTATAGGTGTTGGACAGTCTGAGGGAGCTCTAAAAGTTGCCACTGTCAAAAGTATCCTTTGGCAGCTTAATTCAAACTAATCTAACCAAGTTTCTAGCAATTATTTTTAATGCCACTTTTCAATTAGTGGATAACTACTGCATAATGGTATCCCTTCTAGACCCAACTATGAACTGCTCTTACAGTAGGACTTTACAGTAGGAGAATCAATGCTTGGGCTGGATCTATTAAAAATTTTTAGAAATATGGAATCCAAATTCCATGCTTCCATGCATTTAGGATGGAGTCAAATGGTTCAAGCCTGAACACCTAAAAAATCTGGAAGTATGAGATTCAAAATTAAATATGAATACTGCATGAAGGAAATACATGTTTCCATCCCGCAGCCATCCAGTTGATTTGCCACTATTATTGCAAAATCATTGATGATGGCCATCATAAATATGAAAAGTATGAGATTCAAAATTAAATATGAATACTGCATGAAGGAAATACATGTTTCCATCCTGCAGCCATCCAGTTGATTTGCCACTATTATTTCAAAATCATTGATGATGGCCATCATAAATATGGAATTTCATCATAAATAATCATTGTCATGTTTGGGATCCCCATATTTGAACTTTAAAATAAAAGTTATTTATATAATAACTCACTACTGGACATCTGCTATCTTGTTTGTTTCTAACATGACTAAATGCTATCTAAATTTAAGATGCATTTTCTGCTGAACAGTTTATCACATACAGGTATTTTAAAATGAAATTATAAACTATTTGTATGTGATAAATTGAAATTGATATTTTGAAAACAATTTTTTTTTTTTAATATATTATAGTTCAAAAAAAATGTTGTATTTTCCCTTCAACACATTTATAATTCACAGTTTATATGCAGCAAGAAATTGTTATTGTTTATATAACAAATAGTTATTTTTTTATCACTTTTAGTGTAGATAACTGCATTATTAAATAAAAAAATACAATAAAGTGATTAATTACAGAATTCAGACAATGAATTGTGTTTCAGTTGATTTGGGTGAATTGATTGTATTTCCATTTAGCCTGTTGGTGCAAAACTCTTTTTGTGCAACTGATTTTGGATTTATTTTTCTATTGTTAAATCTCTATTTGAATAATGTTTCTTTAGAGATTTGAAATTTTGGGAAATTTTCTTTAAAAATTTTTCTTATATTGACTAATATATATGTACAGTTGGACCCCATTAACACGTGGTTCAGTAACATGCAAGTCTGCTTAACACACGGTTTTATCATGGCTAACTTGATAAGCAATCTTAATAAGCAATTGCTTGTGATATCACTCCTAGATATCTTCGTCATTAAATCTTGTAATCAGTAAGATTAGCTGAACGTTCAATCATTTTGTATTTGTCAAATCATAGAAAATTCATATCAATGTTGAAACTTATATTATTGCTCAATTTATATTAATACTGTAACTTGCGGTTCACTTAATCTGCAGTTTAGTAACCATGGACCCCAACTACTGCATGTTAACGGGGTCCAACTGTACTTTAATAAAAATCAAGACCAAAATATAATACAAATTATTTTTTCTTAATTTTCTTTCTAAATCTCAAGAAGAAAATTATTTAAGGAAAAATATTTAGCAACTAAATATATAAATTGCTTAGAGAATTTATAAAATTGTACATTCTAACAGAAATTTGTATGATAGGATTTAAGGTCAAATTTTTGATTATTTTTATTTTTAAATGCTGTAATAAAAACAAATATAATAAGAATAAGAGATTATTTGGATTTTTAATTTGATTCTAATTTTAATTGCAAAGTTTCTAAGATGCAATAAAAAAATGAATTTCAGATGTTATAAAGTTTTCAAATATCACATCCAAGATACATCATCAAAAATTTAATATTGTGTTTTATATATTTTATAACCTTATAAGCAATCAATACAGAGTTACTTGATATATTTTAGACATTGAACTCTAGATATCTCTTGGTCGTGGGAATTCAAGTATACTTTTGTAATTTTGTTCAGATTAAAAGAGGTGCTGGATTATCAGTGTCTGGAAAATCATGTTTGGCCTGTATTATGTAAATTATTTACATGCATTTAAATAAAAATATATATAATCAGAAATCTCAGCCAAAGCAAAACATAAGGTTCCATTTGAAAGCATTATTAAAAGAATTGTCTTAAATTTTTGTGAACCAAAAATATTTTATTTTATAGTGATGAATCTTTATTTTACAAACAGAATTCCTGCAAGACTTATTTTCTAAAGTTGATCAGAATATTTAAATTTATTCTTTTCAATTTTAACATTTTAAAACTTTATAGGTTTTAATTATATTTCAATTTAAAATATACTAAATTTATTGAAATCTTAAAAGTAATTTTTTATTTAGTGTTGACTTCTTATTGTATGGATTACATGCACTCTTCAAAGGTGATTTTCGAATAACATCGATACGAGATGAATGGGTCTTTCAAGATATGGAATTGCTACGCAAAGTAGTTGCTCCTAGTGTTCGGATGGCTTTAAAATTACATCAAGTAAGATTTTCTTATTATCTAACTTGTTTGAGAATTTCTTCAAATTATTAGTTAAGTTCTAACATCATTGTTTTTTTGTTCTAGTCTAAAACTTAATCGGCACTTTCAGTGTAACACCGATATTTAGTTTCGTTTTGTCAGTTCGACGTTACTGTGTGTTAGATTATTTAGTTTTGTTTCGTCAGTTAGACGTTACATTGCGTCAAACTGTTTTTAATTATTTAGTATTAAATCAGAACTTAGAAAAAGACCTGAGCTCAGGCCGAACTCTGGATTGCAGAGTCGTTAGAACCGTCGACCTGAGCTCAGGCAGAACTCTGGAATTTGCAGAGTCGCTAACCGTTGGGCTTAGTTAGTATTGACAGTCGTACTAAAACGCAACTTTGCACCTCTTTGATAAAACTTTTCTTAGAGATGTTACTATGTTTAATTACTTTTGCTTTGTCCTAACAAATGACTAAATCACATTCCAGATGATATTTCCCTAAAGCCATATTTATTCAACCTACACAGATGTCCTCATTATGCTCTTGAGATTCTGTCATCAAAGTTATGCTTGATACACCAGCATATTTTTCTTCTTTACCTAAGCTAATGTTGTCACATGGAATGACAAATACACCATTTTTTTTTACGTCTACCATACTTTACTTTGTAATTTCATAATATATTGAAAAGAGTCGGGTATCTTCTATATACAAGTTTAACCTTGTTTTTTTTGCCAATGTTTTAACTGTTTTTAGTTTTTTGCCTTCTAAGATGTTTCAGCATTTTATCACTTCTATTATTGTGTTGTGTTTGTGTTGACATCATAAACTTGTACAAGTACTCATGCTTCTTTTTCTGATCTATAATGGTTTTAAACTCATTATTTTTATCCTTTTCTTTGTTATAATGTATAGCTGTCTGCTTGAAAAAAGCCTTAAAAACAGATATAAAAGCCTTAAAAACAGATCTTTTATATCTGATAAGGTCATCTGACCATTAGGGAATAATAGTGAGTGTGTAGGACCACTTCCTGTAAATCAATGTAATATAATATCCCTGTGCTATTTTTATCTCAACATTAAGGAAATATACTCTACTCCTCTTTTAGTCAAATAACATTTGCTTTATGGCAAAAATTTTCTGGTCCAAAAGTAATATCAACAAACAGTTCCTGCAATTTTTCCACTTTAATCTCTCCTAACTAAGTTATAGGAACTAAATTTAAGCAGTATTCTACCTTCCACAAATCTTAATAAAGTTTCAGTTATGAGGCTAGCCATAGATCCTCCTATAAACACAATTGTAACCTGCTTAAAGATCTTGTTATTAAAAGTAAAATAAGACTTATAACAAATGATCTTAGCCAATTCTCTTAGAGACTTTGCATCTACATTGTTTTCATTAAACTAATCAAAAACTGTTTCTAAGCACCAGTTATTATTATACTGGTGCTGAGAAATGGTTATATACAATAACAGTTCAAAAGCTCATTAAAGTGAAAAAGGAAATTTTTTTTTTATTACCGTAGAACTTTCGGCTTTAGTAAGCCATCTTCAGCGGTTGATTTTAACAAAAAGAATAAATCATTAGAATACAATTTAAAATAAATAAAACAACATAAATACGAAAAATACATTATATTAGATAAATTAATTACATTCTTTCTCTATAGTGTATTTATACACATTTGTATATATCAGACTTCTAAGCGTCCTAAATTAATGTATTAGCGGTGGTAAACCATAATGCTGGGATTATCTCAGGTGTGTTATCGTTTATAACATGCATTTTCTTCGAATACCTCATAATCTCGAGTGTCTCTGCCCATTTAATCTCACGTACATTATTAACATTTCTTATGATTTTAGCTTCATTCCATTTTATGTCAATATTATAATTATAAAATGTTTTTACGAGTGCTGTGTTAAATTCTCCCTTTTTTAAATCTCTTTTATGTTCTTGTAATCTGATTTTTAGAGACCTTATAGTGCTGCCTATGTAAGCTTCCTGCCTTCTTGTATCATTGTTGTACAGCGGAATAATATAGACTCCAGTTTTCATCTCAGGTTCTAATTTCGGTTTGTTATTTTTAATTACATCGAAAGTTGTGGTTCTTAGATACGGGAGCTTTATATTATGCTTATTCAAGGCTTTTCTAATCGGTTCCAAGTTATAATCATAATTTACTGGTGTTATATACGTCGCACTCATTGTTTCGGTTGGCGGATGTATATCATTGTCAACAGTACTATAAGTGTCTGTGTTCGTCGTATGACGTTGCATATTGTTGTAAATATGATGAATAAAAGATGTACTATATCCATGTGTCTGTGCTTGGTGTAATATATTATTGAATTCAATTAATTTAAGTTCATCGTTGCTGCAGTGTGTTGACATTCTTTTTAGGAGGAATTTAAAAGCAGCTACCTTATATTTGAACGGATCAGATGACCATTGTGGTATGAACAATGGCGCATACGACGGCTTTCTATAAACAGTAGTTGTGTAGCAGGAATCTACTTTCTTTATTTCTACATCTAAAAAGTGTACATTCAATTGTGATTCTTGTTCAATGGTAAGAGCTAAACCAAGAGCCTTGTCAGTCAAGCTTTCTATTATAGTTTGCCCTATGTTAGTTTTATTAACTATGATAAATACATCATCGACATATCGGCAGAGCATTCTTACTTCGTTCATAAGCATAGGGAGAACAGCATTTTCTTTATATCTTAAAACTAATTCTGCCATAACACCTGCCATGGGGCCACCAATAGGTACGCCAACCGTTTGCTTAAAGAACTTATTTTTATATGTGAAAAAGGAATTATAAGATATTAAATGACATATCTCTCGGATTATATTTGGTGATATTTGGTAAGATTGTGTGTTCTCTAGCATAAATCTATAGAGTATTAAGCAAGCTGGTGTTACTTCTATAGATGGATAAAGTTTTTCATAATCAGCAACTATCATGATATCATTCTGCTGTATTTGATGATGTCTTAAATGACTCAAGAATTCCACAGACGATTGGACAACGTATTTGTAGCCTTTCATTTTAACTAAACACCATTGTGCTAATTTTCTTTCAAGCTTTGTTAACGGAGATCTCGATTTATCTACCATAGGTCTTATGCCTACAGGTTGTTTATGCACTTTGATGTAAGCAAACAGTGGTGGACATATTGGATTATTCACTGGCTTTACCTTCCAAAGTTGAGGAAAATCCGGTTTTTTCATGAGTGCATGTAATTTTCTATGCAGACTAGGAATTGGATCAGACATTATGAGCTCCGCCTTAGAATTTTGTATATAGTCTTCTAACATGTTATTGTATTGTGCATCTGGGATGATCACAACTTTCTTACTTTTATCTTCCCGGGTGCATGTCAAAGCAAGTTCTTGGAACCTAAGTTCTTGGAACTAATCGGTTCCAAGTTATGATTGTAACTTGGAACTGATTAGAAAAGCCTTGAATAAGCATAATATAAAGCTCCCGTATCTAAGAACCACAACTTTCGATGTAATTAAAAATAACAAACCGAAATTAGAACCTGAGATGAAAACTGGAGTCTATATTATTCCGCTGTACAACAATGATACAAGAAGGCAGGAAGCTTACATAGGCAGCACTATAAGGTCTCTAAAAATCAGATTACAAGAACATAAAAGAGATTTAAAAAAGGGAGAATTTAACACAGCACTCGTAAAAACATTTTATAATTATAATATTGACATAAAATGGAATGAAGCTAAAATCATAAGAAATGTTAATAATGTACGTGAGATTAAATGGGCAGAGACACTCGAGATTATGAGGTATTCGAAGAAAATGCATGTTATAAACGATAACACACCTGAGATAATCCCAGCATTATGGTTTACCACCGCTAATACATTAATTTAGGACGCTTAGAAGTCTGATATATACAAGTGTGTATAAATACACTATAGAGAAAGAATGAAATTAATTTATCTAATATAATGTATTTTTTTCGTATATATGTTGTTTTATTTATTATTATTTTTATTCTGTACTTATTGTTTATATTTTTCAAATTTTAAATTGTATTCTAATGATTTATTCTTTTTGTTAAAATCAACCGCTGAAGATGGTTTACTAAAGCCGAAAGTTCTACGGTAATAAAAAAAAAAATAAAATTTTTTTTTCACTTTAATGAGCTTGTGAAATGTTATTGACTATATTTAAGAAAAAGTGAAGAGTATATAATAATAGCATAACTGTTTTAGGTTATATACAATAAGGATGAATTTTTTTTAGCTATAAAAATTTCTTTTAAGTTAACTATTTGTTTATTAAGAGTTAGAAAATCATCTCTTTGCATTAAATAACTATATTATTATCATTATTATTATATATGTGTAATTATTATCATTAATATTAATGAAATTATTTGCAAATTTTTTAAGAGATGTGCCAAACGAGGTATAGAACATGATGCTCCAATTGCTCGATATTATGAAAGATTAGCTACAGTTCAAGCCCGGGGTTCTCAAGCTAGTCATCAAGTCTTAAGAGATATCTTAAAAGATGTCCAGAGCATTATGGTTCCTCGGGATATGATGCGTGAATGGGCATCACATACTTACACAGGTGCTACTAATTACTGGACATTTAGAAAACAGGTAATAAAATATTATATATACTATATTAATTCCATGCATATTACAGATTAAGCTACTGTATATATTTTAGTATAAGCTGACCATTCTGTTTCAGAGTTTAAAAATCAGTAATAATTTTAAATCCATATATATTGATTCTAACTTAAGTACAGTATTAGAACAATATGACATTTATTGAAATAAACAGATAATTTTTTTATCATTTTAAAAATTTTCCAAATTCACTTAACTATTAGAATAAATATAGTCACAGAATAGACTTATAACATCAAAATGTCATGATTTAGCTACAATCTTGCTGAAATTCAAATATTTTCAAAAACTTGAGTTGATGAGCTGATACTAAAAAAAACTTGAGAATCCAAACTTTATGAAAAACATTTTTAACTCATTACATATGAAAGTCCACTAATAACTTAATCATTGATCAACTTAATTATGTTCATATTGAACAGTTTGTGCTTTATTTTTATTTCATGATACATAGATCATCTGAATCAAACTGCACCAAATACAATATTCATAAAAAAATAAAAATAATATATAATATACACTTGTAGAAAGCAAAAAAGTCTAGCTAATAATATCCAATAAAAATCAAAACTTTAAAAAGGGTAATCAATAAAACCAAACAAAATAACAAATAAAAACAATAATTCCATTAAAAAATTGTGTGTGTAAAAAGGTAATTTGTAAAAATAGTATAAAAGTCTATAACTCAGGTAAAAAGAAAATTATGCCTAAAACACTTCTATCTGATAAGAAACACCATAATTATTCAAATTTTTTCCAAATAAAATTTTAAAAAGTAAAAACAGAATGATTAAAAAGCCATAAATGTTTGGCAGTAAAATAAGGATACTGCTAAAATGTGCTTTAGAGTAAATTTATAATTGCAAAGATCAGAAGTCAATTAGTCTTTGCTGTTTAATCAGCAACAACTGGAAAATGAGAGTATTTGACTGTGTCCTAAACCAGCGTTTCTCAAACTGTGGGTCGTGACCCTAAAAGGGGTCGCAAAGCGAAATTCTGGGGTTGCAAAAATTAAATTCAAACACTTGAATTTCAGTTTATATGTAATTTCACAAACGCCCAATATTTAACGTATGACAACATATGAATTTTCGGTGTGGTTGGTTGATTGTGTTCATCTTAATAAGTGTGTAAATGACTTATATACTTGTACGTTTTATTTCATATTTAATACCTGGGGTCGCGAAAAATCTCGTAATGAAAAATGGGGTCGTGAATGAAAAAAGTTTGAGAAACGCTGTCCTAAACAATCTTTCTAGGAATGTTTTCTTTTTTATTTTTCTTTTGTTTTTTTTACAGTAGCTTAACTGTAAATGCTGGAAAAACTGATTTGATATCGCGAAAAATCTCGTAATGAAAAATGGGGTCATGAATGAAAAAAGTTTGAGAAATGCTGTCCTAAACAATCTTTCTAGGAATGTTTTCTTTTTTATTTTTCCTTTATTTTTTTTACAGTAGCTTAACTGTAAATGCTGGAAAAACTGATTTGATTAAAATATGAATAAACAAGTTTTTAAAAGTAAGTTATTTGTATTAAGAATTATTTATTGCAAGAATATTTTTGGCTTTCAGTCATCATCAGTTGCTTAACCCTTAATAAATGCAATTTCTATTAGCATTCTTGCAAATAAATACTTATAAATGCAAAAATCTGATTTTAGATTTGTTTATTCATTTTTTTTAATTAAAAAAAACTGAGTAGTTTTAGAATTCTTCATAAATTGAACTGATTTATAATGACATTATGAAGTTTGCTGCAGATCTAATTATCTCATGTATGTTGTTAAAATTTTAATAACTGCAGTAATTTATTTAATAAAATAATCAATAAAAATTTTGATGTCTGTATTTCATGGAATAAGTTTCTGTTGCTCAAATAATAATGTTCACCAGTTTAAAAAGTGTCTTAAGAAAGAAATTTAAAGAGCAAACTTGAGTTTATTTAAGAAAAACTCAAACTTTAGTCATCTATTTATTGCTGCAAAAATTTAAACTTTAGTCATCTAATGTTCACCAGTTTAAAAAGTGTCTTAAGAAAGAAATTTAAAGAGCAAACTTGAGTTTGCTCTTTAAATTTTTGAGTTTATTTAAGAAAAACTCAAACTCTAGTCATCTATTTATTGCTGCAAAAACTTAAACTTTAGTCATTTATTTATTGCTGCAAAAACTTAAACTGATTCAAACAAATATCTCTAGGCATGACACAATGTGAAGAGAAACTGGATGGCAAACAGTTGTCACATTGCTTCCAGCCACATTTTTTTATAGTATAATTTTATTGATATGCTTGTTCAGAAGAAGACATTCAAAGAAATATTAAAAGTTTCCATTATTTCTCAATCTTAACAAAATTATTTAACGAAGTTTACACAAAAAAGTTAGAACCAAAATATACAATAAAAATTTTTCTGCAAATGGCAAGCTGATTGGCAAAAGTTATTGCTTTAAGCTTAAACCTGATGTCTAAATTCATTTTCAAATCATCTTATATTTTCAAAATGATTGATAATTTGGGTGTTTTCTGATAGTTATAACAATCCCTATTATTTCTGATTAGCATTTTCAAATCATCTTATATTTTCAAAATGATTGATAATTTGGGTGTTTTCTGATAGTTCTAATCAGAAATAATAGGGATTGTTATATTACTATTTAATATTACTTGATGATATTGTGCAGTAACAGCTGCTGTGTTTATATATTAAAAAAATCTGCTTTACATTTCAGATTTTTTGTGAAGTACATGATAAATTAATATTGTGAAAATATTTAAATATAAGCATATTCACACATCCACATATTTTTAATAATACCTATTACTTCTCAATTTTATTTTATAGGAATGGAGATCTACTGGACCATAGGAAGCACTACTAACACACAGAGAACTAAACATAGCCAATTTTTATATTTTTGATTGTATTTGTGCAGTATTTTAATATTTAAATACAAAATATTAATTTATGTACAATCTTACATATCTACAAATTTTTAACAGAAAATAGAAAAAATCAGTAACATTATGATCTTTATTAGGAATAAATGTGGCTGATACACAAGTACAATGGGAATATAATACAACTGGACCTTAGAATCTTATATTACAAAATTTTTTCAGTTTTTATGCTCACTGTATAAGCCAAATTCCTTCAAAATTTTTTGGCTTATGCACGAATATATATGGTAATATAATTTTTAATATAATCTAAAAAAGAATGTTTTTGGCTATTGTTATGATTTGTGGGAAAACATCATAATAATTATGAATATTGTCTGCTTAAATTGTACAAAATTAAAAATAATCAATATTTTTGATTTTATATTAATTTTTTATTTTAAATAGTAAGGGACAAAAAACAATCAGGCTCAAATTATTCTAGTAGAGATATGTTTCCTTTTTATTCTTCACTGATCTTCTTTACATTTTTACTCTATGATGATTGATACCATAAAATCCACATATAATTGAATATACAACATATCTTCCCTTTTGTTTTTAATCTTTATTAATCCAAATTGATTGATTTTTTTATACTCAAACAAGACCTTTTGTAATAAAAAAACTGTTTTTCTGATTTTTTTGCTAAAACTTTTTTTTTATAAACTTAAAATATCCAGCTCAAAATAAGTATAAAAATTATTAAAAGCCATAACTAACTGTTATGTTCTAAAAATGAAATTTTCTTCTTCAAAAATGTTTAATTAAAATTTATAATTTTTTTATTCTTTGAAGACTGATTTATTTATTAAATTCATTAATACAATATTCAAAGTAAATGATATAGGCATTGTCTCAGATATGGTAAGATGATGGAATAAGCATAGATTTCAGATTATTATATAAGCCTTTCAAATGAGCTAAATTTGGAAAAAAAAACAGTATTTGCATCAATACCAAGTACTTAAATTTTTAAAAAAATTCCTTTTAATTAATAATAATGTCAGGATAGATAGTGCAATAATAATATATAGGATTATAATATTGATATTTTTAGATTTCGTATTCAAATTTAATAAATGAAATATAACAAATTAATAATTTATCAAAATTAATCCTTACATAGGAAACAGTAAATTTTTATGTTGATGAGAGCAAATTAATAATATAAACTTTAATAATAAAATATTACAAATAATTATAATAATTAATAATAATCAATTATTATTGTTATATCCTTACATAGGAAACAGTAAATTTTTATGTTGATGAGAGCAAATTAATAATATAAACTCTAATAATAAAATATTAGCAATAATTATAATAATTAATAATAATCAATTATTGTTGTTATTTTTTTTTTACAGTTTACATTGCAGTTATCTCTAGCAGGATTTGCTGAATTTGTTCTTCATTTGACTCGTCTCAATCCAGACATGATGTATATTCACCAAGATTCTGGCCTTATGAATATTTCATATTTTAAATTTGATGTGGATGATGGAACTGGTATTTATTTATGAATTAAATATTTTATATTAATTAATTTTATTAAAGTTGCTTCATTATATACACTGTTTTCTACAAATTAAGGAACAAACAGAAAATCATAATATCTCAACAAATATATTATTATTTTTTCTAAAATTTAGTGAAAATATTTGTTATATTATATATTAAAGAAAGATTAAAAATAGTGAATATAAACATTCATTTCATACAAAAATTAGAATGCAGAACAAGATCAAAAAGAGTGTGAAAATGAAATATCCAAAATGTTTCAATATGGAGTATAGTTACTCTCTCACAGCAATTCTTCATGCTGTTTATGATATTGTTTATCAATTCAGTTGATAGCAATAACCATTGTTCTTGTGTGAACTCCCAATATCTTGGACTGAGGATTGAGGACGACTATCTATCTCCCTAGAACATTCCACACAAACTCAATAGCAAATTAAGTTTAGGAGACCAGGTTAGCCAATCCATACAAACAGTGTTTTGATCATGAAGGTATTGCTGTACAAGTTTGGCTTGGTGTGGTTGAACATAATCACTCTATACAATAAAGGAATCTCCAATTGTACCTGCATATGAGTAAACAGTGGAGTCTAAGATTTCATCCATATATCTTCTGACATTTATATTTCCTCTAGGAAGCATGTACTAGTCTGTACAGTAATCTAACAAAATGCCACTCCAGATCATCAGGTACTTCCCCATAAATAATTTTTCCTCAAGTATTAGAGAGAAAGTAGATGTCCTTGATGATAACTCCAGATCAGAATATTCTTGGGGTCACATTGCAGAGCAAATCTGGGTTCATCTCTATTGAGTTTCATTCTAATTGATATCTTTCTCATTTCAAATGTTCCTTCCTGTACTGGGGGATATGGGGCATGCAGACTGTTGGCTGCCTAGCAAACAGATTTCCTTTGTAAAGTTTTCTGAGCATAACAGAAGCAGATACTAGCATTCCTGTAGACATAGCAAGGGCAGATTATAGGTATATTGGAATATCATTCTTGATTTCTTTTAACCATTAACTGAAGATATTGATCATCTTTTATATTATTAACTCTTGATCTTCCACTATTATATCTCCAATATGCTGTTTGAGAATTTTGAAACTTGTTTCCACAGCCTGTGAACCACAATATAATTAACATTTAACCATTTTTCTTCTCTTGACTAACTTTAGCCTACTTCTAGGCTGCCAATTACTTTCCATCTCAATTCATCAATTAAATGGCATCTATTAGCCATATTCTAAAATTCTACTATCTGTGTTTTTCTTTTTCACACTTCAAATTCAAATTGGCAAGCAACCTTTATATGGTGATTTTTATGATACAAATGAGTTGCATATACCAAAGACCACAGAAATAATTTGCATATTTTATTCTTACTCAGTATTCATTCTATGTAATATTCTGTATATTAATTTCATGCATATCCAGTTACTTTTAAAAAAATCATTAGCATTTTTCTTAATTTATGGAATCTAGGCTATTAAATACTTTCCAAAATCCTTCACTGCTATATTCTTGGTCTTTTCCATAGATAGATTCAAATTAGTAAAAGAATGTCATGTGTCTCAATATACCAAAGACCACAGAAATAATTTGCATATTTTATTCTTACTCAGTATTCATTCTATGCAATATTCTGTATATTAATTTCATGTATATCCAGTTACTTTTAAAAAATCATTATCATTTTTCTTAATTTATGGAACCTAGGCTATTAAATACTTTCCAAAATCCTTCACTGCTATATTCTTGGTTTTTTTCCATAGGTAGATTCAAATTAGTAAAAGAATGTCATGTGTCTCAATATTATAATAATAATAATAATAATATTGGGGTATGTCAATGTGAGCATGAAATAACTCCAGAGCAAAAGTGCTATGTCGGACAAGAGTCAAGACACAGTTACTTGAGATGTTTTAGTTGTGTATTAACTGTCTGTGTTGCTGAGAAACTTTCTTACTATGTTGCATGTATTGAGTAGTGATGCCTTTTGTAGTGTTATATATGTCTTGGGGTGTAAATCTAATGTTCCGAGGCTTTTGTGTAGTGTGTGGGGAATTACTCCTGTTGAGGATAGAATGATGGGTACTGTTAAAATTTTTTGCATTCCCCAAAGACCACAGAAATAATTTGCATATTAAGTTTATTATTATTATTATTATTAACGATGATTTGATCATTACTTGATCCATGGGTTAAATTAGACAAATAGTGTTTGAAAGTTAGAAGCAACCTGAAAGAATGTGAATTGGCAACTTAGATAGTTTGCAGCTCTTCACAGATTAGATACCAATTTAATAATTAAGATATGGTAATTTTATGAAATTAATATTAGACAAATAGTGTTTGAAAGTTAGAAGCAACCTGAAAGAATGTGAATTGGCAACTTAGTTTGCAGCTCTTCACAGATTAGATACCAATTTAATAATTAAGATAGTTTAATTTCATAAAATTACCATATCTTGTTAAAATATGCAATACTGCTTAAATACTGTTTTGTATTTAATGTTCATCACGTTTGTAATTATGAATAATAAAATTAATTTTAATTCAATTCAATGCTGTTTCAGATATTTAAATTTTGATCTGAATATTTTAAAATAATTCTTAGGTGAACTAGATGCCAACAGACCTGTTCCTTTCCGATTAACTCCAAATATATCAGAGTTTATCACACCTATTGGTGTTGGAGGTCCCATGACTGCAGTAATGATTGCAACAGCACGCTGTTTAGTTCAACCTAATTTTAGAGTACAAGCTCTGTTAAGAGCCATCTTGATTGATGAAATTCTTGCTTGGTATAAAAAGGTAAAATCTATTAATATAATAATATTTAGTAAGACTAACAAGGGGAATGCCAACCATGGCTCCCTCCAATTTACCAAATTTTATATATGTTGTAATACTACCCTCCCACAAATCCTTGATAAAGCAATATGATGCAACTCTCAAACATTCCTGAAAAAAGGGGGGTTTAAAGTTTTCTATGTTCTTTATATACTAACAAGGAGAGGACACAACTGACTACCCACCTGTTTTGATGAAACTGAACTGATGTAATCTAGAACAAAAAATATCAAATATGTGTCAGAGTGTAAAAAAGGGGGGTTTAAAGTTTTCTATGTTCTTTATATACTAACAAGGAGAGGACACAGCTGACTACCCACCGATTTTGATGAAACTGAACTGATGTAATCTAGAACAAAAAATATCAAATATGTGTCCGAGCGTTTGTGCCAATACGCCTTATAAATAAAAATATTAGCATTTAAAATTTAGGTTCGGCGAGCATAAGAAATAAGAAAGAGAAAAAGAGCACTTCTAACGTCATGCTTGTAGCATAGTGTGTTCGTGCCGATCCCGTAATCTCAAGGTTGCGGCTTCGAGGCCAGTCTTTCTCTGACTTTTTTAACTGATCAGCTATTTTGTACTTATCCTCAAACGCATCGTCTGTCTGGCTTACTAAAATGTTAGCAGCATCATAGCGCTGACGTAAAATATGGCGGGAAATTCAGTTTAAAATTTTTCCAGATTTAGCTGGCGCACCCTGTATAATCTGTCTCCCATCGATTTTATAGATGAATTAATATACTGTATATAAGACGCGTAACAAAGTTAATTCGATAAAAATAAATTTTGTGCTTTTTATAACGCGGTATATAATGCATTATTATTTTTTCTATAATTTACTAATCCAAAATAATGTAGATCGTTATCAGAAACCCATTCGAAATAAGTTTGCCGAACTTATCCTCGAACTTCAAATGGGAACAAACTGTGCTAGGCTGTAACTATAATATGGAAATAGACTTGTTATAATGATATTGCACTTGTTAAATAATTAACGAATTAATTAAAGATGTAAGCACTTTTCGATACAGTATTAAAATGTTTACAAAATACCATACACCAAAAAACGCTTCATCGTTATATAGGAGAAAGCGAAATAAAAAAATACGCAGTTTAAGCAATTGTAATGTTGAGGAAAAAACTTTCCGGAAATATAAAAATGGGTAAAAGCGCATCCATACCTCTCCTATCTGTTACTATACCAATATGACATTACTGCAATTAATACTATTACGGTAATAAGACCTAAATAAAAAACAACAAAGAAAAATTATTTCGACGATATTTTAATATTAACTGATTTACGGTTAAGGATAATAATAATAATGAAAACATACATAAATATGTAAACAAGATTAAAAAACAAATTACGAAACTCGCAATACGAATTGAATATCGCGAGGAGTTACTTTTCATTCAGGTTGGTTCTTCGTCTGTTGATTTTGTGTTGTCTGTAGCCAACAATAGTTTGGTTTTTAGTTTATCTCCTAACTTAAAATGCAGAATGAACTAATGCATATCAAAAGAATAGTCGAACTTTTTCAAAATCATATTCTGATTGATTGCCTTAGAGGTATTGCATATAAATTCGAGTTTTAAAATAATTAAAAAACATCAACCTCAAATTTCTCATTAAAATTTAATTGTTATGTTAAAATGTAATTAATATATTTCTATTTTTATAATTGATGTTATATCTGTATTGTGAATGTAATAAATAAGAATAGATGCAACAATCTGTTAATAAAAATTAATTGTTAAATCTACATTATTATTTAAAATATTTAGGTGTGCCGCCAAATTTTAAAATATTCAAAAGTGTTCCGCAACAGAAAAAAGGTTGAGAACCACTGAGCTAGACCATCATCAGCGTATACAATAACACAAAAAGAACATAAATAGAATATGTGTTCTTACAATTCAAAATTCAAATTTTTATAAATATCGTGTTAGAATTGTGCAAGCATAGAACTTAATTCAAGTAGAGAACTATAGATACATAGATAGAATTGTAATATAAACAAATATTATAATATAAAATTAAATCTGTAAATAAAATAAAAATATAAAATAAAAGATTTTGTAGTCTGCTATGTACGACATTGACCGACGTTAGGTGGCATTGGTTTGAAATTCATGTCTCTATGACATAGCACCATGTGGGCGACAAGTCTATTTGCGGCTTATCGTTGATTGTGATGTTATGCCTACTAATACGATGTAACTCCAGAGCTTCAGCTAAAAACTTATGTTTAGTATTATTAATTTTCCTAATTAGTTTCACATCATCCCATTTTATTTGGAGGTCATCCTCGTATGCTTTAGTGGACAATGCTGTAGTAAGTCTGCCATGAACAATATCAGATGCATGTTTCCAGATACGGTGTTTTATAGCTCTCTCTGTGACCCCTACGTAAAATTCTTGCCTATTATTGGTAATATTGGAGACAGGTATAGAGTAAACTGCTAGGTCGAGTTCTGGTCTCTTATCTTTATCATTGTGTAACAATTGGAAGATTGATGGGTTTCTCCTATAGATAACATTAGCTGGTGATTTTCTAACAATATTTTTAACGACTCTAGATCTCATCATTCTAAATGGGACACAAACCCTATGTGGATCCGGACTCTGGTTAGTATCGTCATTGGAAGGAAGTGAGGCAACTGGCATATTCACAGAAATAGACTGCAGAACTTTATTATGGACTTGATTAATAAACAATTTAGAATAACCGTGCTGGATGGTTACTTCATATATCCTCTGTCTCTCTCTCATCTTTGCTTGAGAGGCATTACAATGTGAGTAAAGATGCCTGAAATATGCCTCAAGGGCTGCCCTCTTATACTTAACTGGGTCGCTGGACCACCTAGGTATTATAAGACTAGGTGCAGAAGGCTTAACGTATACCCCAGTAGAAAACCCATTAGGTGTTATAGTTATCATTATATCCAGGAAATGTATACTATTATTCGGGCCTTGTTCTGTCTTTAGTGTAAGGCCATAAGCTGGGTCAGAGAACATCTGCACTAACTGTTCTGCTTTGTGTTCCCCCTTCCAAAGTACCAACACGTCATCGACGTACCTCGTATACCAGTTCACCTGTAGTATGCTCACAACAAGTGCTTCTTTTTTACGGACTACCATTTCAGCAATGGGGCTGCCAATAGGTACACTCTTCACTTGCTGGTAATACTGAGAATTGAACTGGAAGAATAAAGAGTAACAAATCAAGTGTGCAAGTTCTCTTAGTGCTAAGGGGTTAACGTTTGGCAGCATATTTTCTAAGAGGAAGTGGTGGAAGATTGAACACGCAGTTGGAATTTCTATAGATGGGTAAAGAGCTACAAAATCAAAAATCATCATATTAGTTGTCGTTTGACGGTGTTAATATACACAATGTTTACATAGGGTTATAAGACACTGGTCCGAGGATATGCACGTATATGGATATTGGCTTAACTTCTGGTCACACCACCTCTGTAATGCTGTCGCCAAATGATAAGTCAGGGCTTGAAACTTTTCACCAACAGGTCTAACACTTAATGGGGTCTTATGAGATTTGAGGAAACCAAAAAGGCGGGGACACGCTGCATTTTTAACTTTCTGCACTGTAAGAAGCTCTGGGAAGCCTTGCATATGAGTCAATTTTGCTAGACGGCTGACAGTTTATTGGTGGGATCCTCACTTAATAACTTAGCCTGTGATGATTGTATAAATTTCTGCGTTGCAACGCATCAGGCAGCGCGGCGTCACACTTAATAACTTAGCCTGTGATGATTGTATAAATTTCTGCGTTGCAACGCATCAGGCAGTGCGGCGTCACCTATCTGATGCATTTATACAATACTGTATAAATGCAGGTTAGATTCGGGGTGTGCTCGATCGCAACAGGTAAAGTAAAATTTTACTCCCAAGCGCGGCGTCACCTATCTGATGCACTTATACAATACTGTATAAATGCAGGTTAGATTCGGGGTGTGCTCGATCACAACAGGTAAAGTAAAATTTTACTCCCAAGAAAGATTGATGTCGGTGTATGACATCATCATTAGGATGACGTAGCTTCAGAAAATATCAAGTTAACAAATAGTAATAAATTTTTATAATTTATATAAAAATATTTTCTTTTTATTGTTGTTATTGAATAACTGTTTTCTTTTCTAAAAAAAGAAGTCCATATTATCACAGTAAAAATTCCATTAGAATACGTCTACATCACACGACTCCCAAGAGACCATTCGAAGTTTCGTTTTTCCTATAGTTGATTTCATATTCAATCAAACCTTTGATCGTATTTTAAAATGAATGGATCACCCAAACGATGATGTCATACACCATTAGTATGACGTGTGCAACGTGATTTCTAGATGTTAAATGTGCGATTTTAATGTTTTGATTTTGCTTACGATGAACTTTTTTGATAGATTAAAGTTATTTTTAAGTACAGATTTTAAATAATTATTATTTTTTCTTATTTTTAAACATTATTTTAGTTACTTTTTAATCTAATTAAATCATTGTTTTTTATTTTTAAACATTATTTTAGTTACTTTTTAATCTAATTAAATCATCAATGAGTTAAATATAATAAGTATTTATCAATTACTAGTGAATGAATTAAAATATTCTTAATTAATAGTAATGAAAAATAAATATATTTTTTTACTCAAATATGAATCTTAGGTAAGACTCTTTATTGATTGTCGAGTTTTCGTGTCGCGTCTTATCGGGCAGCGTGGCGTTGCCTATTTGATTACGATATATAGACGCAGGTTGGAGTCGGTGGTGCAACGCGCTCGATTGCATCGAGGTAAGATAAAATTTTACCTGGTATCCTATTAAATGAATTTTTGCAAAATTTCCTCCCTGGTCTTCGGGAGATACGTTCAATAAGTTATGGTTTTGCTTATTTCTTCAATTTCTCCAACCAAAAAAACATTGATTTTTTTTTGATCCGTGTATAAGCCGTCCCACTTCAGAAATTTTTTTTTTTGAGAAAATCTCTGCTTATACACGAGTATATACAGTACCTTTTTTCCTTATCTTTAACCAAAGAGATCACTAGGTAATCTTATTAGATGACAGTGTTGGCGAAACACACGACAGTCTTTAGTCCACACTAACACAAAACAACAGAACACTATCAAAGAATAATGGCACAACTGACTTGTATTGGTTTCAGAGTCTCAGCTGAGATGGGGGTAATGGCTCACATTGGGTGACAGCTTGGGCCACCAACAATCAACCTCCGACCTTTTGTTTGGGCCGACTTGCTCATGCACTTTTTCTCTCGTTTCTCCAGTCCCCTCTCTTCTTTTTCCAAATTTTTATATATATATTTCTTCATCTGCTGTGCGTATAAGGAATTTCCTGCAATTAGGAAGCGTATTCAGTCTGGTAATTAGGGAATGTCCTGCATTGATCTGACTTCTCTTTTTCTTAATTTAGGATTGAGGTAACACTTAGATTAATTTTTGCTTCCTTCAACGGAAACGAATTTTACTTCATTATTGATAATGAAACAAAACTTTTTATCAATTATAACAGTAATAAATGACAATCTTCATCCATTCGGACCGAGTTTAGATCAGACATGGGGGTTGGGAATGGGGTCAGATCTTCACATATGTCATTTCCAATTATAGCATAATATTCATTTCTTCAGATATTGTTTATTATTTTATCTTCTAATATTTATTTTGTAATTATAACATTATTTGTATGCATTTTTGTGAAACTGTTTCCATTTCAGTATGCATTTTTGTGAAACTGTTTCAAAATATTTTAGTATACAGGGTCATGCAGGTAAATCCCGGAAAAATCGCAATGTAATTAAAAACGACAAAATTGCAAGAAAAAATAAATTTATTTTAAAGAAAACTAAATAAAAACATATTTACATTATTTACAATTGCAGTTACTCTATATAGCTGCCATCTGCTGCTACAACCTTTTCCAGGTGGATCTGGAAACTCTGACACGCATGCTTCACCTCCTCTCGGTCTTATCAGATCGTGACCTCGACGATGGAAGCTTTCAGGGAGTGTTTGCTGTTGTGGTGGGTTTCGTTGACCTTTGATTTGACAATGCCCCACATGTAGTAGTCGAGGAGATTGCAGTTGGGGCTTGAGGGAGGCCATAACTCGGGCAACCAGGAGATTGCTGTGAAGCGCAACAAATTGTCAACAAATCGGTGGCATTGGCCGATAAATTCGTCACTCCTCTTAAAGTCAGATCGCTTTCGATGGATGTTTGACCCAGTCATGAATGACTTCCTCCATCTCAGACTCCCTGAACCTCTTCGCGTCCTAAACCTGCGTCTTCTTGTAACCGAACCACTCGATTATTTCCTGCGGCATCGTGGCAACTTTCCAGCATGAAGAGACTCGAGTATAGCCACTCTCTGATCATGCTCTGCACGTACTGATGACGCGGCAGCCATTTTGTGAATGCCTAGTCTCTACCAAGGTCACTACCATGTCACAGCCAAATTACCGCCCAACTGGAAATAGTGCAAATTCCTGCATTAATTATTTCCGGATTTACCTGCACGATCCTGTATAAAATAAGAAGATAGCTCTGTGCCAGAACATCTTAATCGTTATTTAAAACTTAATAAAAGTCTTAGACTTTACAATATAAACTTCAAGGGAACTTATTCAAATAAATCCATATTTACAAGCCAAATTTTTTCTTCAGATAAATTAGTTAAAAAAAAAAATTCGAGTTCAATTATTAATTAATAGATGGCGCCACTCATAGATTTAGTAAAATTAATTATTATTCTAATTACGAGATGGCACTAACTTTAGTTCAAATTATTTCCAATCATTAAATTATTCCGTTATAATTCAAGGGCTAGAATTTGGCTTGTAAATTTGGATTTATTTTAATAAAAGTCTTAAATAAAAATCCAAAATCAGATAAAACAATAAAATATCTAAACATGAAGAAATTTATCAAAAGTTTTCCTCTGTAAATATAATTTAAAATTTAAAAATTTGTTTATATATCCTGCAATGCAATGCATAACTGGTGAATGCATTGCAAAATTTTATGAGTGCATCAGTATGGATCTAGTGATTTAGGAAAATTCTAATTTTTCCAGATTTTATTAAAAACTCTTTAATATCAGTATTTTTATTTTTTGCATGCAGGAGAAGAATCCTGCACTTTGTCACTCCCTGATTAAAATTACTGTTGATGATTATATGGTCTTACCAGTACCAGTGCTGATATATGAGGCACCTTTGATCAGAAACTGATTTGGCAGAAAATTTCTTCTATTCTAATCAGTGCAGAAAATTCTTCTAATCTAATTAGTATAGAAATTAAGATAAAAACATCATTAAGCTAAGTGCAAGTGTAAAGTGTGATATGTTAGTGTCACTTTTTAATTTTGGAAATTAAAAATTTGTTTCTATAATCTAATGTAAAAAATATTAATTACTTTTAAAAAAATAAATTATTTTTTTGTCATGGATTTTTCCAGTCATTTTTTTGGCACCCCCTACAGTTTAGCACTCTTGTGTGGTGCATAACCTGCACACCCACTTCTCTCAGCCCTAGGTCTTACATATATGAATTACCTCATTTCAAAAATGCATATAATGGATATTAATAATGCCATTCCTATTAAACTTTGTTTCATTGAACCAAATTATTTTATTCAAGAATTCCTAATAAATATCAAGTTGATTTAATAACTAATTGATGTCCATAAAGATGAATCATGAAGTGACATTGTATACCTTTTGAAAGTATACCTTAATATAAATATAAATGCATATTTTATCTCTACAACATTTTTATAATTGTATATGACTACAGATATATTTTTCTATTTTTATAATTGTTGATTTTAAAATACTATATTTCTGATTTTCACTAAAATAAGGTAAGACATCAGTGTTCTTAATGATTGCTACAACTCTGGCTGAAAATGCAAAATTCTGTGTAAGTCTACTACTCTCAGAAGGAGGAATAGAACCTACAGGTCTAGTAGCCGTCAGAGGTGCTAGCAGAATTCCCAGAGAAAGATTGAGAAATATGTCCCAGTTAGTGATAACTAATAGAAAAATGAGTCATCTACTGTCATTTAAAACTTAACAAGCAGCAATATGAATGGCTGTTCAAGGCAGAAAATACACAAAATGTTGGCATTCCTCATCAGTAGTTTAAATAGCACAGCTACATAAACATTATGTAAATAATTATTATTACATGTCCTTAAAGTGTATATTATTCACTTTTATTTTATTGTTGTTATATTTAATTTATTTTTATTCCTATTTTTATTTTATTAATAATTAAATGTTATAATTTCATAACAAACTCAATACTGCTTATTATCTTCAAAATAAAGTCCTATAACATAAAAGCACAACTAGCAGTGAAGTAAAACACTTTTTTTATTAACAGAAAGTAAAAACGTTTTTGGTATATCTTTATACCATCTTCAGTTACATTCAAAATATAAAATGGAACAACATATTTATTGTTCTAGAATTATTTTATGTTGTTCCATTTTATATTTTGAATGTAACTGAAGATGGTATAAAGATATACCAAAAACGTTTTTACTTTCTGTTAATAAAAAAAGTGTTTTACTTCACTGCTAGTTGTGCTTTTATGTTATAGGACTTTATTAAATTTTATGTTAATAATGAATTATTTCCAGTTTAAGTGGTATAATTATAAATGTTTAAAATATAAACTAATAATTGTGATAAACATTATGAACTTTTATAATGCACTAGCTTATTCATATTCGAATTGTAAAGTTCAGAACATTATGAAAAGATTTTTTTCTTTTCTTATTTCTGTAATAGTACTTGTAACTGATGATTTCTTGAATGAAGCCAAAAACACTTTTATAGAACAATGCTGAAGTTAATCATACTTTAGTGCTTGATCTTATTTTTTTTTATCCAATTAGAGGCATAAGATAGACAAAGAGAACATATCCTACCAAAATTTATTATTCATTTTGAAGTCTGAAATTTCAGTAAGATTGTAGTCCATAAGTTGTCATCCTCTTACTGGATGAATTCTTTGAAGTTATTAAACTAACATAACTTTTTAACAAAAGCAATTCTAATAAAGGTAGAGCAGTCTTATTTATGAACTTTTATTTCAGTTAGAAGCATATTCTACATATCATTAAAGTTTTGTAGTTTGTGGCACCATTACAATAATAATAGAATTTATAAAATATATATGCTTCATGAATTATAAACATAATTTGTACATAAATCTTGTTCATAACTCAGATTCCTCAGTTAATTGGCTTTGAAAAGTACTGAAATAACTTTATGCTCTATGTTTTGTAAATATATTTTACAGTTTCTTATTTTACAGATTTAAACAAAAAGTCCAAGTATAAAGTGATAATAAAAACTTTTTAAACTGCTGCATTCGTTGATTATTAAATAAACAAAAAATCTGTAAAACCACTTTCTGCAGTAAACATTCAAAAGAACAACTTTGTTATTTAGAAGCATTTTCGGTACTCAGTATCATCATCAGTTAAACATAAGCTATAAGAAAAATATTTATAAAAATGGAACAAAATTATTTATAAGTTTGGCAGTCTTTAATTTCTTGGTTAGAATTTAAAGATTGTCAAACTTAATTTTATTTTAATATCTATTTTTCTTTCCTTAACTTTAAATATTAAATTTTAAAACTAGAAATTTTATATATTAAATCTCATTCTAGGTTAGGCTATTTACGAAATTTCACTTTGGGTTATTGTATACGTATATCTCGTGAATATTTTTTAAATCTATTTTAAAAATAAGAATTAGGTTTAAATGTAGCACGAGTGACGTTAAAACATTCTAGAATTTTTATAAATTATTTTGTTCTAAATAAGAAAGTTGTTTATAGACTTTATTTATTTTATAAAGTGAGAGTTTTTGATGTAATTGCCACCATCTTGAAATATTGCTGTAATGTATTAGCTAATTGTGTAATTTTACATAAAATTGATTACTAGGGCATTCTGTTATATACAGGTATCCAGTGGTGGATTTAGCACTTGAGAGACCCCAGGCACAATTCAATTTTGATGCCCCTCTCTAAATATTTTCATTATCCCTACACCCTACAGTGTGCATTTTATGGGCACATTTTTTACTCTGGTAGGCACTATACCGGTGGTTCAAGAAAAGTTCAGACATAGAGAAATAACTATAATCACACTTATGCACTATTAGCAGTAGAGACATCTTAACTTAAAAAATGTTTTAATTATAACAAACGTTTTCGACTAATTACAGTCCTCTTCAGGTTAATACACACTCTTACCAAAACATAAACATACTGTAATTAGTCGAAAACTTTTGTTATAATTAAGAGTTTTAATTAAGATGTCTCTACTTCTAATAGTGCATTAAGTGTGATTATATTTGTATAAGAGTATAAGCAGTTAAATATTTAGTAAAATAGAGAAATAACATTGAAAATTAACCAATATAAAATTACAACTACCTGGCTGTATTTAAAAGGTTTGCTGATGTTCAGATTGTATTAATTATGAAAATTAAAACTTATTGGTACAAGAATTATTAAGTTTCAATAGGTAAAAGTGTTAAAAACAAAAATATCTAGTAATCCATGGATATTTATTTTTACTGATTTATATTTCAAAAATCTAGTAATCTATGAATAATAAAAATTTATTTGTAAATTATTATAATAGATTTCACTATTGTTTGGTAAATAATAGAGGACATTTTGAACATTTGTTATAATTAATTCCATTCCAAGTATTCACTTTCATCTTTTCATCTGGGAATGTACTGATTGATAATAGTCCAGTTGACAAAGACAAATTTTCATCAAAAGCTCTCACAAAAAAATTATACCTATTGTTAGGACAAAAAATTCATTCCTTGATCTCTGATACTCACATATTTATACATGAAGTCTAATTAATATTACTGTTGGGATTTGCAGATTGACTACATAAATGTTATTCTAATATTATTAAGTTATTACATATACTTACTTGATAACAAAACAAATCTACTATACTTCTACACTAATTAAAACACCAAACATGAAATTAAATTACACTAGCATAGAGACAAACTAAGCACTATTGTCTCTTTGCTATTATTAGTTGCAGAATGCCTACGGCTTTAGTATTAAATTACACTGTATTTTCTGTCAAACAGTATCAGTATGTATACTAGGACGCTTTATTCTGTTAAACAGTTTTATTCCATCGATCATGTTTGTACTGGTTCTTGAATGCATTTGTAAATGCGTGAATGCACATGCTTTTATTCATGTTGTAGTTTGTGATTTGTACACCATTGTTTGCAGAACAGTCAGTGCATATGGTTTGAAATATGACCAGTAGGATTGCCTCCTGCAAAACATGTCATAACTGGCATTATTCATTTGTCAATTTAATTCAGGAAATACTGCCAAATTATTAATTATTTTTATTATGAAAAAAATAATAATTAAATAAAATTTTTTTTTTATTTTGAGAGCTGAATTTTGAGGCTCTCTTGAATTATTAGGCCCCAGGCACTCACCTTGTGCACCTGTGCAGAAATCCACCACTGCCGGTATCCCTCCTATAACACAGTAGATAGGTTCCTAAAAAAAGTGGTGTGTGAAACTGTGTTATATGAGATCTCACTCACCTTGTGCACCTGTGCAGAAATCCACCACTGCCGGTATCCCTCCTATAACACGGTAGATAGGTTCCTAAAAAAAGTGCTGTGTGAAACTGTGTTATATGAGATCTAGAGCCAATACAAAATAATGAAATACGTTTCAACCAATTAAAAACAAATAACTTTCTTTAATTCCACATAAGAAACTTAGTGGTTTATTAATTCTTAATAAAAATTGTCTTGATCAATAAATACTAATCATAGCACTATGACAGGTATAGAAAAATAAACTACAATTGCAGAAAGTACTTTCAGTTTTATTAAACCCACTCAGTCTGTGTATAAGTCTTCAAATGAATAGCAATCAAAGAATAATAGAATAAAAACTTAAAATTTTTTTCTTTATTTTTTTAAAATTAGAATAACTTTAAATTAGAATAATAGAATAAAAACTTAAAATTTTAAATTTTAAGTTTTTACTGTTTTTCTCCTATATACAGTTTGTTAATGCCGAAGAATTTTTTTATTCTATTATTCTTTGATTGCTATTTATTCGAACAGTTATATGCAGACTGAAGTGGGTTTAATAAAACCAATATAGGTAAGAACCTAAAAAACAATCTATGTAAAACAAAAGAAAAGAAAAAAGTATACAGCCTATATATAATCATTCATTTAATAATTATATCTTCCTTAATCAGTGTTTCGTTAAAACGAGAATATTTTTTTCTTTAACAATTTCAACTTCACTTTCTGAACTTTTTATGCATTTAAAATTTGTGTATCTTCTCTCTTTACAAAATTTGTAATCTAACTCGTTATAACCTGCTACAAAACAATCATTCCTTAACATATACCCAAAAAAAATTTATGAATAAAAAAGTTTTTCTTTTCTTTCACATTCCTCTATTGAAGAATAAAACTTATTTTTTTATCCAAGAACTGAATGTTGGGAACACAAAATACTCAATGGTCGCCAATTAACTCAATTTCAAATCAAAATTGAAAATAGACTGCATATCATCCCTCTCACAGCAAACTAGCAAAATTGCATTTATGACAAATTTTGACAAAGTATTTCCCAATAATTGCATTTTATGTATGTATTGTTTGTCCATAGTGTGGATTTACAAAAATTAATGAAAATGTTTTGTTTTATAGGAGAGTAAATATAATTTTCTAAGTGTGTTAAGTAAAAACTGTGTTGTAGAAATACTGTGTTATATGAGGGTTTTCACAATTTTCAAATCATGTTAGAATGAAATCTTATTATAGAAGGGATACCTGTATTTAAAATTATTGAGGAGTTTTTGAAATTTCATGAAATTTCAAAATGAAATTTCACATTTGTAAGTACAAATGTTCTTAACTAGAATATTTGCAACTTGAGGAACTTCTGTAGTAATAACAGATTATTGGTCAGAAACATCTTATTAAAATCAAATCTTGAGTGCTAAAACATGAAAGCATTTATCAAATAATAATATTTTAAATATATATATTTTAATTAATTTGTAGTTACATTGAAAATATTTTCAAAGCTTCATTAGTTCATTTGAATCATTTATAAAATAATCAATTATGAAATATCAAAATTATTTGAAATATTATATTAGAATTATCAGTATATATAAAAATAACATATATACCTTATCATAACTTACTAATCTGCTTAAACTCTTTACACTTACTTATAATCCAGCACTACTTGCAGTTAAGTACACGGTATAATAACAATGAGCAAACGTTTTCAGTATACTCTATACCCTCTTCAGGCTCAGAATCCCAAAGAGAATTCTCGAACATTAACAACAAACTTTTAAATCTCTAGAGTTCCAAAATTCAAACTTAAATAAAAATAAAAAATACATAAACTGTTTCCATGGTTACTTTATCAGCGTAAATGGTCCGCTAAATAACATTTAAGAAAGCAAAATATCTTTAAAAGAAATGAACACAAAGCACTAGATTGCAGTATTTAAGCAGAGACAATATATTACCACTTGCTACTATATATAACTTAAAGTATAAAAGCACTATAAGCAAGGTAATAACAGTTTATTAGCATATAACGTTTTCGGACATATTCTGTCCCTCTTCAGTATGCCTATTTACACTCAACATTATTTAAACAACATAGTATTTTCGAACGTTGTTCTAAATAGAATATACATCGTTTAGAATTATATTCAAAAATTTTTACAAATATATTCGAAAAGTTTCATATCACTATTTCAGTTACAATATGTAATACGTAATCAACATATATTACGTAATCATTCTATATATGGTAACACTAAAAGATTATTAGACGTGTACATCTTAAGTCTACAAAAACATACAAATATTAAAATATATAAAAAGGTAAAACAAACATATACAATGCCATTTCATAATTCCTATCATAAGCTATAAAAACATTTTTAAACACTATACGTAAGGTATACTAATTTAAGTTAGTATGACATTCCTATGAGCGGTTTCTGCATGTAAAATCCATATCTTTCTTTATAAGTCCAATATTTTGATTCCGTATAATTGTTCTAGGGAATCCCTATATGTTTGAGATTTTATTGTAGTCCATAAGCTCATTGAATACATTCTATTGGCGTTTTATCATAGGTCTGCCTTATAGATATCGGAGATTACACGTTGTTGACCGCACACCATTTCCATGCTATGGGGAGGTCAATTGGGGTGTTAGTATTAATAATATTCCTTTCTTTCTTCTTCTTTTCAATTTCTATGGCCTCTATAGTGGTAATCCCTTTAGCTCCATACACTGGCTTGAGAACTCTCGCTTCCGACCAATGAATATCGATGTCCATTTCAAAGGCAAGGTTGGCCAAGGCTGTTGTCATTCTCCCTTCTAGTAAATCTTTCTTGTGTTCATTAACTCTCTTGGCTAAGTTTCTTTTTGTACTGCCAATGTACCATGCTTGGGAATCATCATGACTGTACGTAAGGGGAATCTTATATACACCTGATCTTCTGGATTCCGGTACTTGGTCCTTGTTGTTTCTTAGAATGTTAAATAAATTAGTTCCCCTCTTCCATGCCACTCTGGATTGCATCTCTCTTAATGGTTTCTTAAGAACATGTTGTAAGGCCTTCGTATACACCATAGTATAGTATCGGTGTGCACTTGTATCATCGTGTTTGGGTAGTCTACTTGGCTGCAGATCATTCATCTTTTGTAGTACCTTATCCCATATCCCTTTTAACGTCTTATATCCATATCCATACTTAAGGCCGTATTTTATGATGTAATTTACCTCCGACATCTTATCATCCCACTTAGTAATATGCGTATTGACTCTATTAAAGAGCCATTTAAAAGCAGCTAGTTTGTAAGAGATAGGGTCATAGGACCATGCTGGAATTAACACTGGGGTGTACGATTGCTTCCTAAATACCTTTGTGATATACTCACCTCTTTCTGTTGTTATATATACATCTAAAAAATGGAAGTCACTTTTGGATGTTTGTTCAATTTTTATTTTGAGACCTAATGATTCATCATTGAGCATTTCAATCAACTGGTGGTTGTACTGCTTGTCTTTCCATATGATGCAGACATCGTCCACATAACGTACAAAGAGCTTTATGTCAGCTTTAAGGGTCTCGATGATATGTTTCTCCTTAAACCTAACGACAAGCACCAGCAGCATTAATGCTATATAGGTTTATACTCCAACATCTACCTAGAGAAGAATGTGACCCCACTCTCATAAGAGAAGCTTGCCATCTGATCACATACAGCTCCTACTACACATTCCGAGGCAGATATTTCCTACAAAAAACGGGAGTACCCATAGGTGGTCCACTTGCTGGAGTAATGGCTGAACTTGTCGTTAGGTTTAAGGAGAAACATATCATCGAGACCCTTAAAGCTGACATAAAGCTCTTTGTACGTTATGTGGACGATGTCTGCATCATATGGAAAGACAAGCAGTACAACCACCAGTTGATTGAAATGCTCAATGATGAATCATTAGGTCTCAAAATAAAAATTGAACAAACATCCAAAAGTGACTTCCATTTTTTAGATGTATATATAACAACAGAAAGAGGTGAGTATATCACAAAGGTATTTAGGAAGCAATCGTACACCCCAGTGTTAATTCCAGCATGGTCCTATGACCCTATCTCTTACAAACTAGCTGCTTTTAAATGGCTCTTTAATAGAGTCAATACGCATATTACTAAGTGGGATGATAAGATTCGGAGGTAAATTACATCATAAAATACGGCCTTAAGTACGATTCAAAATTGCCAATATGACTTACAAGGAGAGGACACTACTGTATCATATCCTTGTAAGTCATATTGGCAATTTTTAATGAGTATTGTCATAGCATGATGCATTTGGAATTTGATAAATGTTATATGTAATTACAGTCTCCAGAAATTGCATCTGATGTCGACAGTGAGTAAAGTTGTAAAAAAATTTCTTTTTCTAATATCGTTCACATATGATGTACATATGTGTACAATGAGGAGGAATACGAGTTAGTGTAATAGGATTTTTTTTTACTTTTTATTTTTTGTTGCAAAACGTTAAATTTTATTCCTTGTGATTTAATTCATCGCATTATGTATGTTTTATGTTAAAAATACGAAATATTAAACACTACATTCTGTATACCCGATTTTTATGTCATCTTATTAGGAATATTATATAATAACTACATTTCAATACATTACATATTAATAAAAAAATCAAATAAAATAAAAATTTCTTTATGTGAATTTAATTATTTTTTATTTTTTAAAATAAAAAAAAAAGTCAGAGAGAGACAGGCCTCGAAGCCGCAAGTAAAATTAGACTCAACGGTGTGTTTGCCAAAAAAATAATTAAATTGTCAATTCAAAATTGCCAATATGACTTACAAGGAGAGGACACTACTGTATCATATCCTTGTAAGTTGTATTGGCAATTTTTAATGAGCAGTGTCATAGCATGATGCATTTGGCATTTGATAAATGTTACATATAATCGGAAGGATGTGGGTTTGATTCTCATCTTTAATTTTTTTTTAGATCAAAACTAAAGTGGATTTTGTGCATTGAATTTTTATTAATGAGAAATTATCATTTTGTAATTGTATAAAATTCTTGCAAAATTGATCCACTTTGTTACAAGAACAGTGGGCAATTGGTATTAGAGAAGATACAATAAAAATACATTCATTGTTATTACACCAATTAAATGCTCTTGTATTTAAACCAATGATTTTATATACATGGTTCATGTCAAAGTTAATTGAAGAGAGACCTTTATTTTTAAATGTCAATGAAATATGTTTCTCTAACTCAATAATGAAAACACTATGTGCTTGTAGAAATATAGAGTTCATAAAATGTGCATATTGTAAAACAGTATTGTTTTGGATGCTTTTATGATGAATTCACCCGAATAGATGCAGGTCAGCTGTAGAAATCAAGAAGAATTCTGACAAGGAATAATAATATAATCTATATTTGTTAATTAAAATAAAGTTTTTGTGTAAAAAGTTTTTATTAATTACATTCCTTTATACGTGTATTTAATATTTGTGATAGAAATATTTAAAGGGAATAGCAAACAAATTAGAAAATAATAATTTCTCATTTATAAAAATGCACTGTGCAATAATCCACTTCAGTGTCCATTAAAAAAACAGTTAAAAAGGATGAGAAGCAAGTCCGTACCCCCTTCAATCACATGTGATAGCAATCGAATACTGAGGGCATTGCACTATGATGGCACTCACTAAATTGTTAATATGACTCAGTATATTAAGAACATAGAATCCTTTAAACTTTTCTTGGGAATGCTTGAGAGTTGCATCATAGTACTACAATATACAATATATAAAAATCAGAAAAATCAAAAGGGGGCCATGGTTGGCACTCCCCTTTTAAATAAAAAATTTATTTCATAGAGAAAATCATATGATGTAATCATTTTTTGATTCAATTTTTTAGCGACAGGATGAATCACCCTGTACTGCCCAAGGTGATACTGAAGGAGAATTAATTACAATGGTAACAAAAGCAGTGGTTGCCATTACAGGACGATTGCACAGTAAGTAAAATTATAACAAAATTACAACATATACTGTATTTAACTAAAATAGTATTGAGAATTGAGCAAAAAAATATTTTCAATTTAGATTTGGCAACATTTGATGGTGCTGATAGTAAAGTAAGTACTCTTGTAGCTGCTGCAAATAGCCATGACAATCTCTGTAGAATGGATCCAGCTTGGCATCCATGGCTGTGAATATATTTTATCTTGTATAATATTCATCTGTTTAGTACATTAAAATTTTAATTTCATCATTGCATTTTTTTATGTCATTTAAGTCTACAAGTAAAGAAACTGTTATCAATTTGATAATAGCAAATCATCTCAAATGAAATAGAAATTAAATTTAAAATATTTGTAAAATTTAATATATGTATAAAACTTTTTATGTAAAAAATTGCATACTTTTATTATTGTAACGAATAAAAAGTTTTCAATTTTTGAGTAAATTCTGCATTTTATTCCTTATGAAGAAAACACTATTGGGATTCATTCTTTTTAAACAATTAGACAGCGAAAAAAGTATATAAAATACAAATGATAACAAAAAATTAATTTTATAATGTTTAATTTAACTTTATTTTTAATCTGAAGGATTGAGACAATGCATTCTGCACATGACTGAATCAAATAGGCATTTTTGAAATTGCATTTACAAGTTATTTGTATATGTAATTTACAAGCAACTTGTATTTCATGTACAATTGTTATAAAGATACCCCAGGTTACTTGTATTTCAAAGATAACAACCATGTTATCTTTGAAAACACAATCTTTGGGCAACCAGATGGCTGAGTGGTAACACTGTCGGCGCGCCACACAGGAGGACCCGGACTTTTTCATCCCCGTCCTACACTATCTGGGCCCCCTCCACGGATGTGGGTGCAGCCAGTGATTGGAACTGGCCCCGCCTCCTTAGTAATTTCCCTGATTAGAAAGGGGGCATAAAATATGAAAAAAAACAATAATCTTTGTGGTAAAATTTCAAAGATAACATAGTTATGTTCCTAAAAATACTATGCTATGCAAATCTTTGTTATACAAAAATAAGAACTAGTATAAAAAGGGATTTAGGTTCCAAAAATTAAAGAGCATACTATATTTTCATAATGAAAAGAAATATATTAAAGCAATTTTCATATCAAAAGTATTACATATTAATATATATTAAATATTTCCTTCATCATGACTTACTAAGCATCATTAATTGAGAATGTTTTCTTTTTACAAGATATCCTCATCCTCTGAACTTCCTTCAGCATTATCTTGGGTTACAAATTAATTCACAAAAGTGAGAAACTACTTTAAAATGCATAAATTTATCAAATGATGGTAGAAGGCTGTATTATAAGAATTAAACGAGGACTTTTAATTTCCTCCAATTCCTATAATTGTAGAAAAATTACTTATATTTCTGAACAAATTAAATTAAAATTTTCTTCTAAATAGTTTCCATGATGATTTAAAGGCCAGTTCCCATTATCCGCTGCAATAGAAGACCATCGTTACAGTTGGCAACAGTTTCTACCTTCCACAAGCAAAATCCGCTGAATGATTCCCACTTTGACGGAACACAGAAGTATTAAAATATTTTCCCATAATAATTTGTGATTTTAATTTCTCTCAAGAGTCTTTGCGAATAAACAAAAAATAATTTAATCTGCTGAATGTAGTTCAGTTGCAATTGTGGACTATTTTCTTATATTATCTCTAATTTTCATAGCGTTTATCATATAAAACGATATTTTCTAATGAGTTCACTTATTAGAAAATATCCGGTTTAAATGATACGTGCTAAATATGGCAATGGCTGCACGTTTGGATAGTGGATATTATAAAATATCCATTATCCAAACGAGCAGCCATCGCCATTTTTCTATGTTTCAAGAAGGAATAAGTTTGAGTTAAGATTATAGATTATGGGTTTGCTGTTGCAATAAAGTAGAAATGAATTCAAACTAGAGCATTGCTGTTTTTCCGTGAGGTTATGACATCAAACTGCACTGCTTTTGGTGTATTTTCTGTAGCGGTTCCGTACTACTGGGAACCTGACTTAATTCTAGAATCATCTTCGTTTCAATAAATATCAATAATACTAATTCTATTGTGTATATTAACTGACACTGACTGTACTATTTTATTCGGATTTTCAGTTGCTAGTAAGCATCGTTAAAATAGGAAAAACTAAGCGATATTTCTATCTTCGTTGTTGTTTTCAAGATTGGCATCACACGTCAATTTTTCTAGAGGAAAATTTCACCATACAGACTGTAATATAGTTATGTCGCTTGAGCAGTATTGCATTTAAATACAATTATTTATACATTAATTTTTCTTATAAAAGTTGTAAGAGCAAATGCAGGTCAGTAGTCGATGTTGCCTAAAATTTGATAATTTTTATTTTAAATTATTGATAATAAATGGTGCTAAGTATTAAGCCATGTAGGTAAACCATTTGTTACTCTTGCCTTAAACATTTAGCACCATCTATTGTTAATAATATAAAATTTTGATTAAAAATGTAATCCTGTAAGATTAAATGATGTGACGTTGTAACTTTTAATAGCAAAACATCATTATCAAATTTTATGAAAATCTATTAATTAGTTCAAAAATTATTACTGGAACGACAGGTAAACAAGATGGGGATTTTTGAAATCTCCATTTTCTTCGGAAAGTAGCCAAAAATATCATGTTTAGTATATCTACCGCGCATGTATTCCTATGCTGTTTGATCAATCGGAACCAGGCTTTGCACAAACTTTTCGTGATTATGCGGGTAACATAACGAACATTGACAGATGAGTCAAAATCGCTCAACGAGTGATTGTTTTAAGGCCGTATCACATTGAACGAAATACCAGCAACTACAACTAATAATTGTAAATAGTTGATGGTACACCTAACCCTCGATTTACACGGTACTCAATTTACACGGTTTTTAAATGAAAATAAAAAATTTTTTTGGGGTTTTATTTTGATTGTTTTGCATTATGTCATTTATAAATTAAGAGTATCATATTGTCACGTTTTGTGGGTTAACGAGTTCGTAGAGATTAATTAAGAGTGAATACAGCTATATTTCGTATAGTCCAATTTATTCTCACAAAAAAAAAATAATCTTGTTTCACTATAACTAAATTCAATACAATCAGATAATTACCTCATACAACACTAATTTATGTCTTTATTTCAGAATAACTCGCAGTTCTTCTTAGTCCACTTTCACAATTTATCGCTCACTATTAACTTTTACTGTCCAAGTCTCGCAGTTCAACTAAATTCAACTCACGCTTGCAGCTCGCCTATTTATGTTTGAATGCTTTTATTGTTTTTATTTGTACGGAATATTATTAATTTATTTTTTTGTACCGTATTTGATGTTAATTAATGTTTGTTTTCATTTTCAAAAATAAATTGAAAAAGTATAAGCATATGTTTTCATTTTCAAAAATAAATTGAAAAAGTATAAGCTTTAAATTGTGTCTAAAAATTAATGAACCAATCCTTTTTTTTTTTTCCAACCAATTAAATTGTCTCTAAAAATTAATGGACCAAAAAAAGTATAACCATTAAATTGTGTCTAAAAATTAATGAACCAATCCCCTTTTTTTCCTTTAATCCTTATCTCATTTTATACAGAATCCCCTTTTTTCCTTTAATCCTTATCTCATTTTACACGGTTATAAACAACATATCCATAAATTGAAAAAGTATAAGCATTAAAGTGTCTCTAAAAATTAATGAACCAATAAATTGAAAAAGTATAAGCATTAAATTGTCTCTAAAAATTAATGGACCAAAAAAAGTATAACCATTAAATTGTGTCTAAAAATTAATGAACCAATCCCTAAGCATTAAATTGTCTCTAAAAATTAATGAACCAATCCCCTTTTATGTTTTCATTTTCAAAAATAAATTGAAAAAGTATAAGCATTATATTGTGTCTAAAAATTAATGAACCAATCCCCTTTTTTCCTTTAATCCTTAATCTCATTTTACACGGTTATAAAGAACATATCCTCGACTTTTCATTATCTTCTATAGAATGAACCAATCCCCTTTTTTTCCTTTAATCCTTATCTCATTTTATGCAAAAGAACATATCCTCGACTTTTCGTTATCTTCTTTAGATCGATTTACATGGTTTTCAGTTTAATTGATCATATCCTTCTATTTTGTATGAATTCTGCGTCTCGTTTTACATGGTTTCGGTTTGCACGATTTTTCCAGGAACGTATCTACCGTGTAAATCGAGGGCTGAGTGTAGTTGTCGATTTTTAACATGTCTGATAGCACTTCGTGGGATGGGACAACTACAATCAACAACCAACAATTTGTTAAACATGGGGTCTAAAAAGTAGGCGCAACTTTCTTCTGGAACCAATCAAAATCGTTCTGTAATCCGGTTTGCACGATTTTTCCAGGAACGTATCTACCGTGTAAATCGAGGGCTGAGTGTAGTTGTCGATTTTTAACATGTCTGATAGCACTTCGTAGGATGGGACAACTACAATCAACAACCAACAATTTGTTAAACATGGGGTCTAAAAAGTAGGCGCAACTTTCTTCTGGAACCAATCAAAATACGTGTCAGATTTGTCACGTGTTACTGTTACATTCAATAACTTTCTTGATCTTCCACAGCCAATTCGCGTATTAAATTTTCATAACATCCTTGTTCTTTTTGTTTCAAGACTCATTTCCTAGTCCATATTTTCCGTTTTTTATTTCTGTTTTTAGATATAGTGTGTAAGGAAGCTGATAAAATCGAAATTGTAGTAGCAACTTTTAATCTATCGTTTCGACTGCGAGACGCCATATTGGAAGTTGCCTCAACTCAACAAAAGTTGGGACAACAGATCGGAAGCGTGTGATAAAGTTGCTCGAAATTAAACAACTTTTGTTGGTCGTGATTGGTTACTGTTGATTGAATTCGTGCAGTGTGATACGCCCTTTAGAGTCACAACAAAAATATGTATTTTAAATCCTTCAGAATTTTGTCCGAATTCTAAATGACATCATAGTTGCGTATGCATGACATCACTAAGACGAAACATTGGCGTCACAATTTATTGATGTATGATGTCAATATAGTGTAACAGCGTCAAGTAGTCGAGAATCACGACATTGATTAAACTAGCATATTACAGTCAAACCCTGATAAGACGCCACCATCCGGTTGGCAGTTTATCAAAAACACGTGTAGTATAGAAATGAAAATGAACTCCGAATTTATTAAATTTAATTAAATAGACTACATTTATATTTAGCATCCAAACTTAACATTTCTAAAAAACTGTATACTTTGCAGTATAGTATATGTACAGTACTAGATAGGGAAAGTAGCGACACACTTTTCCGGTGCATTTGCCGACAACACAGCGCTGCCATAGGCTGCTCAGTATCACGTGACCTTTCGCCATTTTTTGTGCAAAGAAACCAGTTCGTTTATATATCTGCGCAATTCTAAATAATCAATAGGATGTAAATATCGTAACTTTTTATCGTTATGGTGGGCTGTTAGGTAATGGAATGTAAAAGTAAATCGAAAGAGTCAAGAGATATTAATTTCGAAAATTAATATACTAAATAAAATAAATGAAAAATATAATTGAACATGGATAAACAGGTACAATCCCCGATCACAGTGATATTATCAATAAATATTTCCGTGCATAGTTTTTAAATGAAACTTCTTATAGATTTTAAATGTATTTAGGCGTGTATAATTGTTCTCGATTAAATCAACTATTGATTATTAAAGAATTTTTATTAAGGATATACATAAAGTATTGACATTTCAGCCCAAAAATACTTAGTTCATTGATTTAAAGCATATGCAACTGTAAAGACTATTTCTAATGTTTTCTTCTGTTTTCTAATACAGTAAAACCTGTCAAGTTGGACACATCTCTATGTTGAATGACTTTTCCTGGAACCAGACAAAAGCCTATTTTACTATATGTCCAAACCTCTCTATCTTGTATCTTGAACAGCTGTTTCTAATCAGATGGACACTTTTTGATTATTGGTTGAAAATCTTAAATTTTATTTAGGTTTAGAAGATTAGCCAAAGGAATTTGTGAAAGAAAAACTTATAACATTGATTAGTCATGCCTTGAGATGATTGCTGATGACATAAATCCATGGTTTACTTATTACTGTAAATAGAAACACTGAGCATTGAGAAAAATCACACCAAAACTTGCCAAATTATAGCCAGAATATTTTATTGCAATAAAATTAAAAATATTTAGGCTATAATTAGATAGTTTTGGTTTGGTTTATATTTTACTTTTTTCTTTGAGAATTGTG
The DNA here is from genome assembly GCA_000484575.1 of Olivierus martensii. Classification (NCBI taxonomy): domain Eukaryota; kingdom Metazoa; phylum Arthropoda; class Arachnida; order Scorpiones; family Buthidae; genus Olivierus; species Olivierus martensii. The sequence goes on along the minus strand of AYEL01079988.1, from coordinate 21,959 downwards.
TGCTGTTTCTTTTGTTGCTGTGATTAAGCTTTCCTTAGAGATGTTAAAAACAGTAAAAGAAAATTAAATAAACTGACATTAGATAAAAGAAGCAAGTTGTTAATCATTTACTATTCTGGATGCAGTGAGATGGATTTATGTTGTATGACAAGAAGTTTCACAATTAACTATTCAGAAATGTTTTAAAAAGCTGGGTTCCTTATATATTTCACTGAGGAAGGAATGCAAGAGGTCAATAACTTTGATCTAGGAGAAGAACTGAATGTTCTTACTGGGAACTATCATCATAAAATTTTAACTGAAGATTTTACAAATTTTGACAACAATCTTGTCAATCATGAATATGAAAATTGTACATCCAGTGATTTAACTGAAATTATATCCAACTCAATTCATGTAGAGACTTTGTTGGAAGAGGAACCGAATGATCATGAAACAGTTTTGGAATATGTAGAGGAATTTGAATGATAAGCATTTTCTAATAATGAACCAGAGATCGTTGAAATTCTATTTAATATAAGAAAAAATAAAATTGAAAATGTGTGAATGAAATATAAATTAAATATAAAAAAGACAAACTCTACTTACAGACAACTGAAAGCACTGACAGCTGCAGTATGAATTTAACATTTTTGAGTTTTTTATTTAAAATAATAAAGGCTTTCAATTTGATTTTAATAAAGGTTTGCATTGACATGAAAATTTAGTGTTTAGTATGTTTAGAAAAAAATTTTGATTTTATGAATCTCTCTATATTGGACACATTTTGAAGGAACAAATGTGTCAAACATAGAGAGGTTTTGCTCTATTATATTCATTATTTTTATTATGAAATAAATATTTTTGTATATTCATTAAACTTTAATATTTTTTTTTTTGTAAAAGTAAAATTTATTTATAAATAAACCATACATTTTATAAAACTACACATATTTGAGACATACTAATGTATCATCATCATCATCATACTTCTTATTAAAGTATACATTTCAGATTTCAAAAATCTATCACCAGCTTCTATTATTTTTAATGTGCGTGTCTAAAAATATACAATTATAATAAAATTTCGGTAGAATTACAAACCGTATAATCCATTCACTACAAACTTTAAAGTATACCCTTTAAAATAGTAATACTAAAATGATTGAGTACTGTACCATATCCAAGACCATACCTTAACATACAGCATTAATATGTAAAACATGTTAATGCTCTGTTAAAATATTATGTTATATATATTATGTATATTAATGTTCTAATATGTTGTAACGATGATTACAACATTGTTCTACTATGTTAATACTCTTCTTGCTTAGAGCATTAAAATTAATAAATAAAGTTAAAGTTAAATAAAATAAAGAAATTATAATAAAAATAATAGGTGATAATGAAATTTTAAAGCTAAGTCAAAAAATGCATGTAAACGATTTAAATATGTCAATTTATTGTTTTACTAGCAGACGACAAAAGCTGCTCTTTGAACAAACATGGCGGAATGTCGCTACTTTCCCTATCTAGTACTTTAGTACTATGTAGAAAACATGTCCATCTGCTGTTCTGATCCTGTACTTAGAGTTCTCTGTAAAACACAATCTACACAGCTTACCGTACAGTATCTTTACTCAGTACACAATAAACGATGGAAACGGTCTGGTTCTTACCATCTTAAAGTTTCTATAACTTAGGCGTGAATCAGGCTTAAATAGACACATGCTTAACCGTTAACTCCAGCTCTCCTATCTGCTAGTTTTTTTCTTAACAGATGACGCCACTTTCCATTCAGGGAGAATACTAAGTGACGGGCCGAAACAAATCCTTCATAGGCTATCCACCCCTGCGGAGGGGTCGGCCGGATTGTGGAGGACGGGGATCAATGGGCCGGGCCCGGACCCCATGATAAATATTTTCAAAGAGTGGGACCTGAGATTCGAACCCGTGTCCTCCAGAGTGGAAAGCCGAAGCGTTTCCACGCGGCCAATCCTACCTGCTGGTTATAAATGAATCCAGAGAGCTTTTGATACTATATACAGTACTGATGAACGGGATTTAAGTCACTTTAATGCCCCTGGCAGATTAACGAGGACAAATTTTATACCAAAAGGAATATTTGTTTAGATGTTTCTACTGGCGGATGGTGGATGGCCTCTTATCGGGGTTTGCCTGTTCCATTAACATAGGGAAGATCCGTTCCGCCAAATTTCTTGGTGGTCAGCGAGGGTGGTGTCTTATCGTGGTTTGACTGTATATCATGAATGTTAAAATTTGAAAAAAAAAATGGATTCCAAATATTACAATAAATTATGTGGTAAAATGATACTTCTACATGGTTCATTGTCAACTTATTATTCAGAAAGTTTATAAATACAGTATATTTAAACATGTTTATGTATTTCTTAACAGCCATTTTCATCATAAATTATTAATGACGTCTTATGTATTCTTATAAAATTATAATATCAAAACATCTTTATTCTATATGACTGACATAATTCCGTTAGTTACGTATTTTTATTTAGTACACAATATGTATTTTTTTTTAGAATTTCAACAAATAAATAGGAAGTAAACAGAAATAATAACCTAAATTATATTCTGTATTCGAGTATAATTCGACTAACTGATTTTATTGTTAAAATTATCTAAATTCTAATATACTCAAAACTGCTAAATATAAATAGAAAAAATATATATTAACTATAATATAAACCTTAGAATACTTTCCCGAAAATATCGGTATATAACCGAAATAAATTTATTTTCATAAATTTTTATAACAATGTGAGTATACATTATTGTGAATTTAAGAATAGTCTTTAACTTTGGATAAATTTCTTCATGATTTTATTCGTAATTAGTGTTTCAATATAATTATCGGTTCAACTTTATTTAAAGTAAGTTTATTAAAGTTTTTAATAAATATAAATAATTTTAGAAATACATTGATTTGCATAAATCATTTTAACGGCAGAATTGGGTACCCTTGTATATCAATGATGACCGCTGCAATCTAGCAGCGAGCTCACAAACTTCCTCTAAGTCACCATTATGCTAGTAGGAACTGAATTGGAGATGACTATCCATGATAGTTTCTTTGCTAAAATGTTTTAAAGTTTTTGTGCTGAAATATTTCGATTTTGTGATTAACTAAAATCACTCTATAGTGCCATATACACGAAGAATCATTGTCAATAAATATACCAACGTATTCATTAACTTTTAAGAAATATTTTAACACATTAATCAATATTTTATCGCATCACTGAATTTTTATTTCATTTTTATTAAAACATTTCGTGGTGGCGCAAAACCTGCTATTATCCATATTTCAGTACCTGGTTAGGTTAGTTCGGTTCAACATCACTGAATTTTTATTTCATTTTTATTAAAACATTTCGTGGTGGCGCAAAACCTGCTGCTATTCATATTTCAGTACCTGGTTAGGTTCGTTCGGTTCATTACATTCGGACCACCAACCGTTTCACTTAACCTGATCTAATAGATAATCGTCATCGGAGGAAAAAGCTCGAGCTATATCCTCCATATTATTAAGTGAAGAAGAAGAAGTTCGGTTCATGGAGGTGTTCACTTAACCTGCTCTAATAGATAATCGTCATCGGAGGAAAAAGCTCGAGCTATAGCCTTCATGTTATTAAGTGAAGAAGAAGAAGTTCGGTTCATGGAGGTATAAGATAGATGGAGGTGGCATGCCTATTCAATCTGGACAACAAAATTGAAGCCGGGGCGGAGCTTATCCGCCATATTGGTATACTCAAAACATCGTCGGTGCTAATGTTATCTTATGTAGATAGAAGGATTTTTAAGACATATTTTTAGATAGGAAACACGCCAGGTTGTGCTGCCTTGGTTGTAACAACCGAAGTGGTAACAGAACAGCAAATTTAACCTTTTACAGGTAATGTAATTTCTTTCCAATAATTTATTTTTATTCACAAAGACAAGGTAGTAACTCTACCGTCTATTGACTGATATTACCACAGGACTAAGCATGTTTAAAATAAATTCGTTACATATAAATATAATTAATATTATGTTGTCTATCGAGTTTGTATCGAAGTTTATCAAGTATTTTTGTTTCAAATAGATATCAAAAACAATTATTAATGCAATTTTAACCGAGAGGGGTTGGAAAATTTTATTTTAAAAAGCATAAAACCATTCCGAAGTTTATGATGCCTTTCTGCTTATAAACACGTCTTAATATAAATAAAATTTATGAAAATATTTAAAAAAACTTAAAAATTTCGAACGGCGTGTAACAATATTGTATCATTGTTGATTGAATGTATTCTTAATTGTCGAAAGAAAATTTGATAATATTCGCTACATTATGGGGTATATCTAGCGACGAAGGCTTCTAATGTAAGTAGATGATATCATTTAACTATGCGAGGTAATTCTAGACTTGTTACAGTAGTTAATATAAAAATTACATGAGAAATTTTAAACATTTAAAGCGATTTCGAGTATTTCGTTACTGAATAGCAATCAGTTTCTGTAAAATTTAACGCTTGTGGATAGAATGCTTAGATATCTAATTTCCCAAGGAAAGATTATTCGTATAAGTAGCAGAAACATTTAAATTTTTCCTAAATATTGAAATTTTTAAGTATTTTCGGTAGATTGTAATAACGCCTAGTATACTTGCTTCTTTAAGTCGCCATCATCAAAACATCTTTCATATCGTTAACGTAATTTTATAAAGAGCTTTCTCTCATAAATAATAATTGTAGGGTGATTTCAGCAATATTTTAATACAATCAGTTATTCCAGTATTTATATTTCTTATATATCTGTAAATTTTAACCGAGAGGGGTTGGAAAATGTTATTTTAAAAGCATAAAACCATTCCGAAGTTTATAATGCCTCTCTGCTTATAATCACGTCTTAATATAAATGAAATTAAGAAAAATATTTAAAAATTTCGAATGTCGGTGTAACAATATCATATCATATTGTTGAATCAATGATTTGTTACTTAATTGTCGAAAGAGAATTTGATAAGATTCGCTATATTACAGGGTATATCTAGCGACGAAGGCTTCTAATGTGAGTAGATATCATTTAACTATGCGAGGTATTTTAGACTTGTTACAGTAGTTAATATAAAAATTACATGATAAATTTCAAGCATTTAATGCGATTTCGAGTATTTCGTTACTGATTAGCAATCAGTTTCTGTAAAATTAACGCTTGTGGATAGAAGGCTTGCATATCTTTAATTTCCCAAGGAAGGATTATTCATATAAGTAGTAGAAACCTTTAAATTTTGGGTATTTATTGAAATTTTAAATATTTTCGTTTCAGTAGTAATAATGCCTAATATATTTGTTTCTTTAAGTCTCCGTCATCAAAACATCTTTCATATAGAATAGTTAACGTATTTTTATAAAGAGCTTTCTCTCATAAGTAATATTCGTAGGGTGATTTAAGCAATATTTTAATATAATCAATTATTCCAATATTTATATTTCTTATATATCTGTAAACTTTAACCGAAAGGGGTTGGAAACTTTTATTTTAAAAGCATGTGGACTTTATTTCGTCTTGGCCTAACGTACAGCCTGACTCAACACTACTGTCCTCCCTCTTCTTTTTTAACTCAACTGCCAATTAACGGTTTTTTTCTTATACACCCCCTCTCGGCTATTCTTCTTTCCCTATATTTATTTTTTTTCGACCACATTCGGCCATTCGAGAGGTTCTGGTCCCTCAGAACCTTCACTGCCTGACTCTGTTGTCAGGGCGTCCTCTTCCAGCTCCCACCTTTTTAGTTGATCAGCAGGTGCGGTGCTCCTGTACTGGCACTGGCAGCCCAGGCTACTGATCTCGTAAAGCTCTTCCTTCAGGCGTTTGGTTATTTGTATCGGTAGAGGCTAGCAAGCTTCCGCGTTGCCCATCAGGACCGCCCGTATCTCTGCGCAAGCTTCCGCGGTTGTCCATCAGGACCGCCTTTAGCTCTGCATACGACTACTATGTCGCCCGCTCCAAATCTGCTTGCTGCACACCGATGTTTATCGAATTGTACTTTATATCTAGCTTGTGATCGGGTCATCATCTGATGTGCCTGCTGCCTTGCTTTCTCGCGCCTTTTGCCGTAAGTTGTCGGACCCACATGTACAAGAGTGTCTCTGCTCCCGATCTCTACCGGTACATCCCCGGAATCGTCGTTTTCATACTCCTCCAACTCCGCGACGTCAACCACTTTCGCTAAAGCCGTGTCAACGATGGTTCTCGGCTGAAAACCATACATCACTTCCAACGGCGTCATACCAGTAGAACGATTGATTCTGCAGTTGATTGCGATCGCAGTCTTAGAGATCTGTTCATCCCAGTCAATCCCATCTTCCTTGGTGCATTGTGCTGAAATCATAGGCGTTAACGTCCGGTTCATGCGTTCCACTTCCCCGTTAGCGCGGGGATTGGCAATCGATGTAAAAATTAATTGAATGTGAAGTGCATCACAGAACTCTTCAAATATTTTATTTTTGAAAGCCGTACCTCGATCCACTACAATACGGTCGGGTATCCACATTATCTCGATTATGCTCCTAACGGCCTTGATAGTGTGCTGAGCCGACGTTGAAGTTACGGCTTGAAGGAAAGCCATCTTGGTGAAGTTACACACCCCCACCAGTAAAAACTTTCGTCCCGTCTTACTCCTCAGGAACGGTCCTAGGTGGTCCAGATGCAACGTATGAAAGGGTTTCTTTTTCCTTTCGATAACATTTAAGAAGCCTCGGCGTTTGCCTCCGGGGTCTTTCCTTAGAAAACAGCTGACGCATGCATCAATTACTCCGCGGACCGCCCTCCACATTCCTGGAAACCAGAATCTTTGTTTGATTGCTCCAATTGTAGCGTCATTGCCCGGAAGTCGTACTTCTCATGTATTTCTTGTGTAAATCCTCGTCTTAGTCGATAGGGTATCACCAGAAGCCTTTTTTTATTTGGCTTGAAGAATAGCTGTCCATTTATCTTTTCAAAGCACCCATTAAGGGTACTCCCCTGTCTGGTAAGCACTTGTTGGAGCATGTTGGCGCAATAATCATCTCTACTCTGAGCTGCACCAATAAACTCTCTGTGCGCCTCAACAGAGAACACCTCGAAACGGGCTGTGAGATTGTCATCTGGCATATCTCCGCTCGGCGCTACCGCGTTTTTGCTAAGGGCATCCACATGTGTCATCATACGTCCAGGTCGATGCTGAACCTTAAACTTATATTCCGTGAGTTGACGCACCCATCTAGCAATTCGAGGGATTAGCTGCCTCTTCTTCAGCCCCTGGCGCACAGCTTCACAGTCCGTAATAAGAGGAAACATCTTGCCGTAGAGGTAAATTCTCAGTCGAGTAATTACCCACACCGCTCCCAGCAATTCCAATTCAGTAGCATGATACTTCTCCTCCGCGGGTGTTGTTCTGCGGCTAACGAATATCACCGGGTGCCACTCTCCTCCTTCATTCCTCTGCATTAGTACTCCACCAATACCATCCTTTGAGGCATCGGTGTGCACCTCCGTCTCTCGGCGGTTTTGAATAGCTCCTCTAGCTTATCACTTTGTTCTTTCATAATCTCTTCTTCTGTCACATAGACATCTGATAATGTTTTTTCCTGATTTTTGGCACATTCAATAAAAAAATTCTTCAGCTTTTCTGATTGTTATTTGCCCCTGTAAAACTTCCTTCCAAATTGTTCTTTTTACTGCCCCTCCTGTTCCGTCATGAGGCCCTTTGCCATGATATGACTCAAAAAAAAAATTCCATTCTGAATACATGCTTGATAAAGCGAAAGTCATCATTAAACTTCTGTTTTTGAAATGAGCTGCTGCACCATCTTCCCTCCGAGGAGGACCCATCTTGACGTGGTGGAGGGGCTTGCTCACTTGAGAGCACAATCGTACTGCCCACCCAGGCGATACGGTTGTGGTGTCGGAGATGAAAGAAACTAACAACATCAAAAGCCGTTAGCACAGGTGCCGTCACAAGTCGCCTCTTGAGTTCCTTGAATGCACTGTCGCATTCGTCACTCCACTCGAATCCTGCACTTTTCTTCAGCAATCCACTTATCGGTGCCGCAATATGCAAGAATCCCTCAATGAACCTTTGGAAATAGCCACATAGTCCAAGGAACCCTCTCACCTCACTGTTGTTTGGGTGGGGTATTTCCCCCTCCGAGGAGGACCCATCTTGACGTGGTGGAGGGCCTTCTCCCTTGAGGGCATAATCGCACCGCCCACCCGGGCAATGCGGTTGTGGCGTCGGGGATGAAAGAAACTAAGAGGTTCTCAGAGTAAGGGCTCTAGAGCAATGTCTCTGTAGGTCGGGACTCGAATAGGCCTACCGTGTGTCCTGCGTGACGTAGAAGCCGTCTAAAAGGGCCCCAAATCCTAAGGTGTTAGTTCCGTGCCGAGGGGGATGAATGGCGGAGGGATAGAAGCCGAAAACGGATCCAGTTTGAAACCTGGTAAGTTTCAGGCTGATGGGGATTCAACTCCCCCCTGGGACTACGGCGACCGTTGCGGTCCGAGACGATGTCTCGGCCCCAGTGAGTAGGGGTAAAAGAATATGCTCATCGTCTCCCCCTGCGAGGGTCGTAAGAGTCGACGAACACGGATCCAGTTTGAAACCTGGTCAGTTTCAGGCTGATGGGGATTCAACTCCCCCCTGGGATTACGGCGACCGTTGAGGTCCGAGATGATGTCTCAGCCCCAGTGAGCAGGGGTTAAAGAATATGCTCACAGTCTCCCCCTGCGAGGGTCGTAAGAGTCGACGAATGGGGGCCCGAATACTACGGTGTGAGTTATCCTACGGTGTGAGCTGCCGTGCCTATGGGATGCATGGTGGAGGGTCAGAAGCCATGAACGGTGCCAACCGCTTGAACTGGCCGGCGCGGTGGAGTTCTTAGGCCCTACTCGGGGACTGACAGGTCACCCCGAGCCGAACCTTTTCCTGTCAGTTCTACGTAGCGTTATAGATACCTTTAACACTACAAAACCCTGTGTAATGTGGAGGGTTAGAAGCCATGAACGGCGCCCACCGCTTGAACTGGCCGGCGCGGTGGAGTTTTTAGGCCCTACTCGGGGATTGACAGGTCACCCCCGAGCCGGACCTTTTCCTATCAGTTCTACGTAGCGTTATGGATACCTTTAACACTACAAAACCCTGTGTAGTGGTGGAGTTCCGCGGCCCTACTCGGGAATTGGCAGGTCACCCCCGAGCCGAACCCTTCCTGCCAGTACTACGTAGCGTTATGGATACCTTTAACACTACAAAACCCTGTGTAGTCATCCTGTCGGATGATGAGTCGGTGAGGCGTAGGAGCCGCAGCTGTGATGCTGCTTTTAGTGGGAAATCTATGGCCAGCAGAGATCCCAAGCCCATAGTCAACGGGAAAGAGGAGGAGGAGGCCATGCAGGTTACTGAGGCCTCCGGTAAGAGAGGGCGACCCGTCTCCAGTGAAGACGAGCGCCAGTTGCAAATGAAAAGAGACAAGCAGAGGACCAATGCCTTGGAGAGTGAGCAGGATCTGCCCGCCCCACGTGCTGACATACCCGTAGGTTCTGATGAGGGGTCGGAGTACGATACCTCAACCAGTGGCCGCAGCTGTGATGCTGCATTTAGTCGGGAGACCGGGGCCAGACGGGATCCCGAGCCCGTTGCCAACGGGAAGGAAGAGGAGGAAGTGGAGGTCATGCAGGTGACTGAGACCTCCACTAAGAGAGGGCGACCCACCTTCAGCGAGGATGAGCGCCAAGTTAACGAAAAGAGGGGCAGGAAAAGGACCAACGCCCGTGACACTGACGGATCTGGCGGGTCTGGCGAGGAGTCGGAGTACGACACCTCGACCAGTGGCCGACAGAGCGACAGTGCGGGGCCGTCCGTTTCCGAAGAGGATGACGAGTTTGTCTTTGCCCCTGCCCTGAAGAAACCAGGGAGCATCTCTGTCTGGGAGGCGGCGAAATTCGTCCCTCTCAGACGGAGTAAGAGAAAGAAGAAGGGATATGTCTCTTCTAACAGTGGCAAGGAGGAAACCCCATCGGTTCCTCCTAAAGAGGAGGAAACCTGCCGGGATTCCCCCACAGTAGTGAAGGTGACAGGCGTGGCCACCTCTAACAAGAAGGAGGAGGTTTCAAAAGAGGAGGTTTCGACCGACTCCGAGCCGGAGGTTGCGGCGAAGACGGCTAAATCGAAGTCGTCTCAGAAAAAGATCCGAGACCGTTCTTTCCGAGATGGAAAGAAGGAGAATGGTTCGAAGGTAGAGAGAACCACCTCCCAGTCTGAGAAGACTGCGGACCCACAGCAGACCAGTCAAGTAGTAGAAAACGAACAGCTGGTCAGCTTGGAAAATGAGCTCGTCGAGCTTCTCGGCGAGCTCATTTCCTGATGATAAAGTCAAGAAGGATGTCGGGAGCAAGATCTTGCTCATGTTCAGCCGGATGGCGCAGATGATGGCCGCTCAGGGTGCAGAAATCAGATCTCTCCGTGCCCAGGTCCATCAACTGCAACATAGTTCCTCACAAGAACCCAAGACCCAGCCGAAGACGAAGTCTAAGGCGCGTAAAAACAAGCCTGAAACCCGGGAATTGACGGATAAAGGAGAGGCTGTAAAGCCCAGCTACGGGGCAAGGTGGCGGTCGATGTGCTAAAAACCAAAGCCAGAATAAAAAACTTAGTTATTGGGTCATTCCATTGTGACAAACGTAACATAAAAAAATTTTTTGAGGAAATTAAGCAATTTTTAATAATAATGGAAGAAAATTCAATTAAATATATGTACGAATTTATAAACTATGGGTTAACGGTCTATTTTTCGAACGTAGAAACAATTTTTAAAATATTTTTGATTGTGCCTATTTCAAATTTGAATGCTGCTCGTTTTCAGTGTTGAAGCGAATAAAAAATTATTTTAGAAGCAACTTGCATCAAAATAAAACAAGGAACTGTCGTTTTTATGCATTGAATCAGATGTAATGGACTCGATTAATTATGATAACATTATAGATATTTGCTAAAAACCAAAGCCAGAATAAAAAACTTAGTTATTGGGTCATTCCATTGTGACAAAATTGTACACAATTCCATTGTGCACAATTTTTTTTCCAGTTTTTAATAATTATAAAATATGTATAGTCAGAATAATAAATTACACATTATTGTAAATTAATTACATATGAACAAATTAAACACATCTGATTTTATTTTTAACGTAATATCATAGTTAATTACACTTTTGCACACATTGTGACAAACGTAACTGAAATGCAACCTAGTAAAAGTAATCTTTAATTTAGATATAAAATTCTCTAAAATAACGGCTTAATATGACATTATTTTTTTAAATAAGTAATTCATGGCCTTAACTATTATTTTGTGAATTAATATAATAAGAAAACACCATATAGAATTCACTGATAAACAAAAAAAGCACTATGTATGCGTGACTGACGTAACTGTGACAAACGAACTTGCGAATGAGTAATCTGCATGAGAATTTAATACTGTTTATCCTCACTCGCATTTAGAAATGGACTTATAATATGAAGAAGTTCAAATTATATGATAACTTGCAAATTATCAAGAATTACAGTCTTTAATTCTTTAATTATACAAACATGTAATCTGCATGAGAATTTAATACTGTTTATCCTCACTCGCATTTAGAAATGGACTTATCATATAATTTGACCTTCATATTATAACTTGCAAATTATCAAGAATTAGTCTTTTATTCTTTAATTATACAAACACTCACCAGATTGGAAAGCCAAGTCACTGGTGAGTAAGCCAAATTAACATTAACAATTAAAAATATTTTGCATACATTTAACAAAATGACCTAAATTACAGTTAAAATAATCAACATTAAGTAAATTTTGGTTAGTTACGATTCTATTTTCATGGGATCTCAAAGAGATCTCCAATCTCTGTCACACGTAAAAATATTATGTTTTCTAATATTATTTTTTGGAACACTTATATAAATATTCACATTAGAGAAATTATTAAAATAATCAACATTAAGTAAATTTTGGTTAGTTACGATTCTATTTTCATGGGATCTCAGAGATCTCCAATCTCTGTCACACGTAAAAATATTGTTTTCTAATATTATTTTTTGGAACACATAAATATTCACATTAGAGAAATTATTTTTTAAAGTAAAATAGAACAACTTAAAATCATAATATTTAACTCTGTTTCTAACTGTTAAATTTTTAATTTTAATGTTATAGTCATGACATAACAATTTTGGAAAAGCATAATTTTAATTTTAGATAATAAATGCCCTAATTTATCTATATAAGTATTAGCAGCTGAAGACCAGATAACAATAGCATAGTCAGTTGTCGACTGAATAAAAGAGAAAAATAGTTATAAAAGAGAGAAATTAATATTTAACTCTGTTTCTAACTGTTAAATTTTTAATTTTAATGTTATAGTCATGACATAAAATTTTGGAAAAGCATAATTTTAATTTTAGATAATAAATGCTCTAATTTATGTATATAAGTATTAGCAGCTGAAGACCAGATAACAATAGCATAGTCAGTTGTCGACTGAATAAAAGAGAAAAATAGTTATAAAAGAGAGAAATTTTTCGAACAAAATGTTGTTTTAAGTAGTACAAGTTACGAAAAAGAATTACCTGCCTTATTTTTAATTTCCTAATAATATCATTAATATGACAAGAAAAGGATAATTTACTATCAAAAGTAACACCGAGATCGCAAACAGTTTCAACTTGAGAGATTTTGACACCATCAATAAAAATATCTTTAGGTAAAGTATGTCTATTTGAAAAAAAAGATAAATTTAGATTTATCCTTATTCAATTTCATTTCAGTATCATTAAGCCAAGATGTAACTTTATACAAATCATTGACTAATTCTGAGTGAATAGAATTAAATAACTTCGTCATCAGCATATGCTAATAAGGTAGAATTTGTTATGTAAAGTAGAGGATCTATATAAATTATAAACAATAAAGCACTTAAGGGAGAACCCTGCAAAACACCTCGCTGTAGCAGGAATGGATCAGATATCGTCGATTTATATTTAAGATGAGCAAACCTATTAGATAAATAGATCAAAATCCATTGAGAAAAAAACAAATCTATAGATGAAATATTAATAAGACGATTATATAAAATGTCATGATTTAGCAAATCAAATGCAGAAGATAAATCAAGATATATAACACAGGTGTCCCTCAAGTTATCCATATTATTCAAGATTATCTGCTTTGTATGTAACAGATTAGTAATACAAGAACGATTATTAATTGCATAATGTTGATTTACAGATAGTACATTCTTGATATTAAAAGACAAAATTTTATGGATCATTTTCACAAAAATTTTGAGAAAAGCACAAAATATTGCAAATATAATGCGTAGGACTAATTCTCTTCAGCTTTAACACTATTCTATTTACGTCAGCAGGCTCATCACTGACATTAATTGAACCATGATGTTTAAGTGTTATGGGAGAACCAATTGGTTCAGATTTACCAGTGTTCTTGAACAGGCTAATTTCAAGAGGACCAGTTTTCACTACACTTCTTGCGGTTTGAATTCCTTTAACTGGATTAACATTTTTGAATAGCTCCTCTAGCTTATCACTTTGTTCTTTCATAATCTCTTCTTCTGTCACATACAGACATCTGATGATGTTTTTTCCTGATTTTTGGCACATTCAATCAAGTTATCCATATTATTCAAGATTATCTGCTTTGTATGTAACGGATTAGTAATAAAAGAACGATTATTAATTGCATAATGTTGATTTACAGATAGTACATTCTTGATATTAAAAGAGAAAATTTTATGGATCATTTTCTCAAAAATTTTGAGAAAAGTACAAAAAATTGCAAATATAATGCGTATGACTAATTCTCTTCAGCTTTAACACTATGCTCTTTGGGTATTTGTTCCCTAGCGTTCTATCCACAGCTTTATCCACCAAAAAGTTGCACAATGGCTTTTGGATTGTGAGGCTGAATGGTTGGAGTATTTTCTGCCTCTGCCCCTATCCAAACAACGCTTCAGCACGCGTAGTCTGATTGTCCAAACGTTCACCAAGCCCAGCCGGTACAAGCTCACCTTTCCACCGTATGCGTGACCTCTCCCTCAGCCGGTATTCCCCCAATGGGGGCGAACCGCCGTTCAAATGCGGGTGGCCGGCTTGAAGTCGGATAGTCCGACCTCAAAACCGGCAAATCGCCGGTTTTGGATCTCCTGCATTGCAGGCAAAGGCTCGCTGCGTTCAAGCGCAAATACGGGAATATCCCGCATTTGAAAACCCGGCTTCAAAAGTACGCAAAACGTCCTTTTGACTGCGGACGAAATTCGTCGTCAGTCGGTGTTTTGTGCGTCCGAATTTCGGACGCACAAAATCCCCCAGATTCGGGGTATTACGAGAGTCTCGTAAAACTCTCACTCCAGCCACCGGCTGAAGCCGCCACTACAAAATATTCGTAGTGAACATGCCCTGATTTTTCAGGAGATGATCGCGCGACCGTGGCCGCAATTTTGTGGAGACGGCGACCCCGCTGAGTTACGGCCTCGGGCATTAACGTTGGAGCAACGTTGGCTAACGGTGGACTAACGTTGATCGCGTTACCGGGAAGGGGCGCATTTCAAGTGCGCCCCTTGGCGCGACCAGCGATGGCTCCGAACTGAGCCATGGGCTAACGCGGCGCTATCTCACAACCACCAATGGGGGAAGTGAGGAAAATCCCACCTTGCCTGACCAATCGCCAGGGGATCGAACTTACCGGGAGCGACGCAGGCCACCCGGTTGCCCTGCTGGAACTGACGACAGACATTTGAGCTGGCCGGCATAAAAAAGCCCCGCCTGAGCGATTCAGGACGGGGCTTTCCTTTAGGCTTACTGCACCCACCATGCACCCATGAGAGGTGGCTTGTGGCTAATGACTTTTGGTAAGTGCTTGATTTGTATGGCGCATCCGGCGGGATTCGAACCCACGACCCCTGCCTTCGGAGGGCAGTACTCTATCCAGCTGAGCTACGGATGCAGCGCCGCGGCTCGCGCGGCAGGCCGCAATCATACGCATCTCGTCGGCGGGAGTCCATTCCATGTGCGTACGTTCGTGATTTCGAACGAAAATGACCGTCCGTCGAGGATGTGCTCAGAAAAGCAGCAGAATTTTCCGACTTTCGTTGATTTTATCGAACGGGGTATTGCCCTTTGTCAGTGGTGGCCCTAGGATTCGTTTGAGATTTCAAACGCCCCCAAAGCCACAACAACAGGAGACCGGGGAATTGGCATCAGTTCAGCCGGCCGCGTGCCCCTGGAATGACCTCTTTCTGACCTGCCCGTCGCTCGTCCGGCCTTTCGCGCTGCCGGGCCGCCGTGGTGCCGGCGTGGCGTTTCGTCCGCAATCCCTTTCCCGCACGAGTCTTTCGTATCCTCCCCGACGCCTGTCGGCGGTCGCGTTCGTCCGCGTCCGCCCGTTGCGCACGGTGGCCGGCCGGTAACGGCGACGCCGCTGGCACAGGGCGCAGGAAATGGAACACCGGGGCGCTGGCCCTTTCGAATAACCAGCAGGCAACACTTTCCGGTTACAACCGAACCAGACAACCAGGCACGCGGGGTAGTCGAGGTAGACCCGCTGCTCACGGCATTCCTCGAAGGAGACAGGTCATGCAACTCAAAGATGCCAAGCTGTTCCGTC
Organism: Olivierus martensii; assembly: GCA_000484575.1. Classification (NCBI taxonomy): domain Eukaryota; kingdom Metazoa; phylum Arthropoda; class Arachnida; order Scorpiones; family Buthidae; genus Olivierus; species Olivierus martensii. Next base: position 6,245 of record AYEL01079988.1, on the reverse strand, counting down.
AACAAGCCTACGTCGATGGCGCCTGGGTGGATGCCGACAACGGCCAGACCATCAAGGTGAACAACCCGGCCACCGGCGAGATCATCGGCAGCGTGCCGAAGATGGGCGCCGCCGAGACCCGCCGCGCCATCGAGGCTGCCGACAAGGCCCTGCCGGCCTGGCGCGCGCTGACCGCCAAGGAGCGCGCCAACAAGCTGCGCCGCTGGTTCGACCTGATGATCGAGAACCAGGACGACCTGGCCCGCCTGATGACCATCGAGCAGGGCAAGCCGCTGGCCGAGGCCAAGGGCGAGATCGCCTACGCCGCCTCCTTCCTCGAATGGTTCGGCGAAGAAGCCAAGCGCATCTACGGCGACACCATTCCCGGCCACCAGCCGGACAAGCGCATCATCGTGATCAAGCAGCCGATCGGCGTGACCGCGGCCATCACGCCGTGGAACTTCCCCTCGGCGATGATCACCCGCAAGGCCGGCCCGGCCCTGGCCGCCGGCTGCACCATGGTGCTCAAGCCTGCTTCGCAGACCCCGTATTCCGCCCTGGCCCTGGCCGAGCTGGCAGAGCGCGCCGGCATTCCGAAGGGCGTGTTCAGCGTGGTCACCGGTAGCGCCGGCGAAGTCGGCGGCGAGCTGACCAGCAACCCGATCGTGCGCAAGCTGACCTTCACCGGTTCCACCGAAATCGGCCGCCAACTGATGGCCGAGTGCGCCCAGGACATCAAGAAGGTGTCCCTGGAGCTGGGCGGCAACGCGCCGTTCATCGTGTTCGACGACGCCGACCTGGACGCCGCCGTCGAGGGCGCGCTGATTTCCAAGTACCGCAACAACGGCCAGACCTGCGTCTGCGCCAACCGCCTGTACGTGCAGGACGGCGTGTACGACGCCTTCGTCGACAAGCTGAAGGCCGCCGTGGCCAAGCTGAACATCGGCAACGGCCTGGAAGCCGGCGTGACCACCGGTCCGCTGATCGACGCCAAGGCCGTGACCAAGGTCGAGGAACACATCGCCGACGCGGTCTCCAAGGGCGCCAAGGTGGTTTCCGGCGGCAAGCCGCACGCCCTCGGCGGCACCTTCTTCGAGCCGACCATCCTGGTCGACGTGCCGAAGAACGCCCTGGTGTCCAAGGACGAGACCTTCGGCCCGCTGGCGCCGGTGTTCCGCTTCAAGGACGAGGCCGAGGTCATCGCCATGTCCAACGACACCGAGTTCGGCCTGGCGTCCTACTTCTACGCCCGCGACCTGGCCCGCGTGTTCCGCGTCGCCGAGCAACTGGAGTACGGCATGGTCGGCATCAACACCGGCCTGATCTCCAACGAAGTGGCGCCGTTCGGCGGCATCAAGGCCTCGGGCCTGGGCCGCGAAGGCTCCAAGTACGGGATCGAGGACTACCTCGAGATCAAGTACCTCTGCCTGGGCGGTATCTGAGTCCGGCGAGAAACGCATCCGGAGGGGCCGGACGGCAGGCAAGAGCTGCGCCGTCCGGTGTCGACGTTGCCGGTGGTGGCACCGGACGAACCGGGAGTCGCGGTCGCCGATCGCGAAGCGGCTCCGAGCCCTGGCGGGCCTGCAAGTCCCGAGGCAGTCGATCATCGCATGCTGCCTTGGGGAGCTTCCTTCCCGCCTTCATCCTTTGACCCGGCCGACCCGATGAGCGGCCACTGAGGAAGCCATGAGCAAGACCAACGAATCCCTGCTGAAGCGTCGCCAGGCCGCGGTACCCCGCGGCGTGGGCCAGATCCACCCGGTCGTCGCCGAGCGCGCCGAGAACTCCACCGTCTGGGACGTGGAAGGCCGCGAGTACATCGACTTCGCCGGCGGCATCGCCGTGCTGAACACCGGCCACCTGCATCCGAAGGTGATCGCCGCGGTCCAGGAGCAACTGGGCAAGCTGTCCCACACCTGCTTCCAGGTGCTGGCCTACGAACCCTACATCGAGCTGGCCGAGGAAATCGCCAAGCGCGTGCCGGGCGACTTCCCGAAGAAGACCCTGCTGGTCACCTCCGGCTCCGAAGCCGTGGAGAACGCCGTCAAGATCGCCCGCGCCGCCACCGGCCGCGCTGGCGTGATCGCCTTCACCGGCGCGTACCACGGCCGCACCATGATGACCCTGGGCCTGACCGGCAAGGTGGTCCCGTACTCCGCCGGCATGGGCCTGATGCCGGGCGGCATCTTCCGCGCCCTGGCGCCCTGCGAGCTGCACGGCGTGAGCGAGGACGACTCCATCGCCAGCATCGAGCGCATCTTCAAGAACGATGCCCAGCCCCAGGACATCGCCGCGATCATCATCGAGCCGGTGCAGGGCGAGGGTGGCTTCTACGTCAACTCCAAGTCCTTCATGCAGCGCCTGCGCGCCCTTTGCGACCAGCACGGCATCCTGCTGATCGCCGACGAAGTGCAGACCGGCGCCGGCCGTACCGGCACCTTCTTCGCTACCGAGCAACTGGGCATCGTTCCTGACCTGACCACCTTCGCCAAGTCGGTCGGCGGCGGCTTCCCGATCTCCGGCGTGGCCGGCAAGGCCGAGATCATGGACGCCATCGCGCCCGGCGGCCTGGGCGGCACCTATGCCGGCAGCCCGATCGCCTGCGCCGCGGCCCTGGCCGTGCTGAAGGTGTTCGAGGAAGAGAAGCTGCTGGAACGTTCGCAAGCCCTCGGCGAGCGCCTCAAGGCCGGCCTGCGCGAGATCCAGGCCAAGCACAAGGTGATCGGCGACGTTCGTGGCCTGGGTTCGATGGTGGCCATCGAGCTGTTCGAGGGCGGCGATACCCACAAGCCGGCCGCCGAGCTGGTCAGCAAGATCGTCGTCCGTGCGCGCGAGAAGGGCCTGATCCTGCTCTCCTGCGGCACCTACTACAACGTCATCCGTTTCCTCATGCCCGTCACCATCCCCGACGCGCAACTGGAGAAGGGTCTGGCCATCCTGGCCGAGTGCTTCGACGAACTCGCTTAAGCTTCACCGGCAAAGCGATACCCCCGAGGCCCGCGCGTCCGAAATAGACTTTTCTTTATCCGTTAAACCGATACCCCCGAGGCCCGCGCGTCCGCGCGGGCCTTTCTTTCAGAGGCTTCACGGAAACGGAAGCCTCTTTTTTCTGCCAGGGTTTTCCGCGAAACGCCCGACGAACGGTTTTCCCCTGTTACCCTTGGGCGCCTGGCGCATACGAATCCTCCCGCATTCCTCCGGTCGTACCGTTCGAGGCGATTAGGACAGGTCCTAGAGGCGCACCGTGTTCGCCCGTCATACCCTTGTGTGCCCGCGGGCCGTGTTGTGCCCGCCTGTCATGCCTGGTGCGTCCCGCTCGGTTCGCCAGGTTCGAAGAGGAACGCCATGAGTGCCGCGAAAAAGGCCCCCGTCATCCTGATTGCCGACCCGGACCCCTGGAGTCGCGACTTGCTTGGCCAACTGGTCCTCGGCGTGCGTTGCGATGCGCGGCTGGTCCTCTGCGGCGATGGCGGGGAAGCGCTGGCGCATTGCCGGCGCCGGCGCTTCGCGTTGATCCTGGCCGAGCTGAACTTGCCGCAGGTGGATGGCTTCGAGCTGCTGCGCGAAGCGCGCCTGCGCCGCTCGGTCGCCGAGCAGCCGTTCATCCTGATCAGCGACCGCGCCGACCAGGCCAGCGTGCGCGCCGCCGTGGCACTGGCGCCGACCGCCTACCTGGTGAAGCCGTTCCAGGCCGAGAACCTGATGCAACGCCTGCGAGGATTGTTGCTGAAGGGCGACGAAGTGGTCGCCTGTCCGCTGCCGGAGCGGGACGCGGGCGAGAGCATAAAAATGAGAAAGAATATTTGGTTTATTTACTGCATTTATACAATTTAATTTTTATTTAATAAATAAGACAAAATTTTATCTAATCTACTATCTACAAACAATAGAATCAGACTTTTGCGTCAAGTAATATATAACACAAATAAACAATTGAATTAGACTTTGTTTCAGAATTTAAAATAATAATCGTCTAGAAATCATCTTTAAAAAACTAAAAGTTGCAGGTGTCAAGTATATAACACAAACAATAGAATCAGACTTTGTTCACATAATTTAAAATAATAATCATCTAGAAATCATCTTTAAGAAACTAAAAATATTTAAAATAATAATCGTCTAGAAATCATCTTTAAGAAATTAAAAACTAGTAAAATAATAATCGTCTAGAAATCATCTTTAAGAAACTAAAAACTAATAATATAACACAAACAAACAATAGAATCAGACTTTGTTTGCAGAATTTAATTAATAATCATCTAGAAATCATCTTTAAGAAACTAAAAACTAGTGAACTGTTCCATAATAATCATCTAGAAATCATCTTTAAGAAACTAAAAGCTAGTGAACCGCAATAATCGTCTAGAAATCATCTTTAAGAAACTAAAAACTAGTGAACTGTTGCAATAATTTAATCATATAAATAATTTGTTTTCATTATTATATGTTAATTATCATTTAGTTAAATATATTTTTATATGATTATAATTTTATTAATTTTAATAATGATATTGTCGGATTTGAATTGATTGTTAAAAAAAATAACGATTGACTGAGCTAATTAATCACGTGATGCGATGACGAACTGTTTTACAGAGCTCTATTCTGTCGGAAGTTCACATAATCAGGAGTCGTTAACCAAAGCATGCGTCGTTAACCAAGATACTTTTCTTCCAAAAACTCGTTGTTAACCAAAGCCGTCGTTAACCAAGGTACTACTGTATATCACCTTAATATCAAGTTAATTACTTAATGACTGAGAAAAAGGAATATGCATTGGAATTACAGTTGTCTAAATTTTTTAAAATATTTTTATTTGTGATTACGGAAGTTCACATAATCAGGAGTCGTTAACCAAAGCATGCGTCGTTAACCAAGATATTTTTTCTTTCAAAAACTCATTGTTAGCCAAAGCCGTCGTTATCCGAGGCCGTCGTTAACCAAGGTACTACTGTATATCACCTTAATATCAAGTTAATTACTTAATGACTGAGAAAAAGGAATATGCATCGGAATTACAATTGTCTAAATTTTTTAAAGTATTTTTATTTGTGATTTTTATATTTAAGGTGAGAATTTTGTAAATTTAAGTTAACATGTGTTGTAGGCTACAAGTGAAGAGAGTGCTAAGCCGAAATGCATCTTAAATACCACAATTAACTGCTATAAGTTTTTTGAGAAGTAATTTTTTGAGATTTATATTTTAGTGATTGTTAATTCGGTGTAATGTAAAAAGATGTTTAATAAAGGTTGTGCTACAAGAAAGCTTAAAATGAATCTCAAATAAATTTTATTAAAAAATGAAGTAAAATTGAATTTCAACACTATTGCTGTCAGCTAACCCATATTTTCGATTCTACTTTGACATTAGCTGACAACAGTACAGTCGAAGTTCAATTTTACTTCATTAAAAAGAGGGATTATATCAATCGAGAGCTAATTCCTTTCCGAACAATGAAATAATGATTAAAAGTTAATTTAATTGTATTTAAAAAATAATCCTTTATCATTATAAAGCAATACTTGAATTATTATAAGCTGCTATATACACATCGTCTTTTACACAATGTATACTGTATTAAATAATTTATAAAGGCGATTATACAGTAGCTTAAAATAAAATAAGCATGAAACAGATAAACAATAAAAATAACTCAAAAATATCAGAAAACTTACAATAGAATTATCGCATGAGATTCCAATACAGCCAATGTTCCTATGACATCATTTAGTTAAACTAGCTCATAGAGGAAATTGAAAAAATTATGTTCTGATTGTTTTATCAATGTTAAGTATTTATCAATGTTTCTGCTTTTCGGTTTCGATTCTACAAACAGTACCTACAGCCACCTGTCCGAAGAAATTTTAATTCAATTTTAGAGAAAAAGAAAGTGTACTTAAAGAAAACATGCTTGAATATTATATTTCAACTGTATATCGATAATTAACAATTATACTTTTTTAATGATACAATATAGCATAAAAATGAGAAAGAATATTTGATTTATTTACTGCATTTATAAATTTAATTTTTATTTAATAAATAAGACAAAATTTTATCTAATCTTCCATATTAGCACATATGATGTTTTTCAAATTTATACTGTAGATCAAGGGTGTCAAACTCGCGACCCGCGGGCCGCATGCGGCCCATAATGACTATATTTGCGGCCCAGCCAACAAAACGTACACAATAATAATAATGACCATATTTTGTTCAATGTTTGCACGTATGTAGTGAAACTATGCGCAGGCGTACCATTCAC